>JAKOGI010002029.1:7500-150330 GCA_029747015.1 Carnegiea gigantea | reverse complement strand
TATATATATATATATATATTCACATGTGTATCGATATATATATATATATATATATCTATATATATATCTATACATATTTATACATATATATATGTATATATGTATGTGTATGTGTGTGTGTATATATATATATATATATATATGTATGTATATGTATATATATATATATATATATGACTGTAGGATGCACTAGTTAATGTTGGTAAGGAAATCTAGATATTCTCGAACGCTTTTGTTTCATGATGGAAGACTGTCAAAGGTAAGCATGGTCAGACATGTGAAGGAAATACAAATTTTAAGTCCGGGAAGCCGACTAATGTGATGCGTTATTTATCTCTTATCGCTAGATTGTGGCGCATCTACATGTCATTTTTTTTTTTTTTAATTGGTGAGAGGGATGCTTTGGTCATCTACTGTTGCTACCTATTCTGTGTGTTTCTCTGTTTGCTGCAAACTGTGGTGGGAGCATTGATGATATGATGTGTGGTTTTGTTCTATGTTCTCAAATATTGGGGACAAAGTTATGCTGTGATTTGAAATTTTGATGAGGATAATTAAGGATAAAGTAATGTTATGATGTTGGTCTTGTTCATCATGGTTGTGTGAGAATGCGGCAATAGATTAAAATTGCATTATGAGTTAGGCACTCTAAAATTTGGAGGATTTTGGTATATTTTTGTCTTGTTGAGGGTGGTACTAGAGGCACCAAAATTTGATCAAGTTATACACTTGAGTTCTACCATCTGCCTGATGTTGCATCTGAAAATAGATACATAAATATAGTATTTAGTTTATTTTATTGTATTGCATATCTCTTCGATTTTTGAAAGAGCAATACATTTAATTTTTATTTAGTACTAGTTAATGCAGTTATAGGACTCTTATTTAGCAGTCAGAGGAGAGCTAGCTTTTGCAGATTTGGTACTTTTACTTTGTGATTGTTTCCGATACTGTGACTTTTGAAGGAATTGCATTTATTTATCACAATTGAACTACTGAAAGATCTAAGCATCACGTTGATCTTCCTAAAAGCAATAAGTTAGAAACATAAGCTTTCCTCTCTTGACCTCTGGTGGTTATCAATCTTCATTAATATAATTTATATTAATTTGTGTTTTATGGTGTGCATATATATATATATATATATATATATATATATATATATATATATATATATATATATATATATATATATATGTATATATATATATATATATATATATATATATATGAATGCAGGGTGCACTAATTAACATAGGATATTCATGGTCGGGTTCGAGGTATATGAGTTACTATACATAAGTGTGTGTTTGTGTCTGTGTGCGCGCGTGAATGTACTCAAAAAAAAATTGCATCTCGATCATTTTATGAGTTGCCAATTAATCCTACTAAAATAAATAGAGGCCACAAAAATCGTAGAAATAACATAGGGATCTACCTATAAAAGCATCGATATTTCCTTAGCTGTAAATCCCTAAAATTTTATATTTATCATCCTCGAAGAAGGGTTAATATGATTCTTAGTCGCTTGAGTTCATAGATAATATTTTAGAGCAGATATTCATTTAGTTAGAATTTGTGGGTGAGCCCATATTTCATTTGGGCCCAATGCAAGCTTTTAATAGAAAATTTATGAATTTCAAATTTAAATTTGAAATTAATAAATTATAAAAAAATTTGGATTTTCGAAATATAAATTTTATTTGAGGAATTCAAATTTTTTTTATTTAGAGTTCTCTCTGAAAAGTTCAAATGTTTATTTTTAATTGGAAGGTATTTTGTGGTTGAGATATTAAAAGTCCCCTAATATTCAAATTTTGCAAACGATAACTAGATACTGCCTTTCTCCTCTCTTTGAGGAGTCGTGAGTTCAAACCAAAAAAAAAAAAAAAAACAAAAAGAAGATGAGCACTATCTTATTACGTAAGACATCCTCCTCCTTCACTCTTGTCTTACTTTTCTCTTTCTTCACGACAACCCTAACTCATGGTCCCCTCTCCCTCTGGCCACCAACACTGACCACCGCCACCACCACTAGGCCACTGGCCGCCCACTGTGCCGCCCAACGAAGCCATCAAGCCTCATTCCTCCTTGACTTTGGGTGAGAAAGTTTAAATTTTTTTGAGTTGTTTGAGTTTTAGAATTTTTATGGTCATAAAGAATTGATTTTTATAGCAAATTCACTCAGTTTCCAGACTCTACATACCTCTTTTTCATGTTGCAATATCATTTTCAAATTTTGGGCTAGTTTGAAAGCATTCATACAAGCTTCATGCCTCTCATTCTTATATTCAAGGTCAAAATAAAACTTTCTCCTCAAAAACTCTCTTGAAGGCAGGGCTTGGATATGTTTTATTGATTTTAGAGTTGATATTGATGAGCAGGAGTAGTTTTAGATCAACTGGGTGAGTTTGGTTGTATGACAATCATGATTTCATGCATGAAATTTACGCTTAGTACCAGACACTGCCCATGCGATGCACCAACTTCACTGATTAAACTGCTTTTATGTGTTATCATAAAAATTAGTTAAAAAACTTTATGACAGTAGATCTATGAGTTTGTTTTCACAAGAATTTTGAGTAATGACTTTTGGGCTTAAATGAGGGATAACTAAATTTGCTCCTGAGATTGTGCAACAATAGACTAAAATGGGTTGTACAGAAAGAAGTGACATCTTGAGGATGTTTTTGGGATTTTTAGGAATGTGCTTAAAACACAAGTTGTGGTAGACAAAAATAACTTTCCAGATTGTGCTTAAACACCTTTATATGAGTTTTGTAAGTGAAGATATGGCTTCTGTAAGTTAGGATAGAGCCCTAACCTGCAACTGCCCTAAAGCCCTAATCGGTTTAAGTTTCATTATTTGTTTTTCTCAAGTATTTCAGCTTTCAAAAGTGGCATGAGTTCATAAAAATCTGAATCCAGGGGAGTTGGTCCTACTCAAATGGTCCTAGTGGCATGGTTGACTTTTGGGTTGAGAAAGAATAATTTTGGGTGTTAGAATTCACCAGGGTTATTCCATGTTGTGAAGCTATAGTTTTATCGTTTAGGCCTGCTACTCTAGTTTGAGCTCAAGCTAGGTAGCTACGCTTCTTCGAGATAATGTCTATACCCTAACTCCCTTTAGTTGCTCTCTTGAAATGATTTTAGATGTTTATGAATTATTATATGACGTTGTATGCTAATGGAACCTTCTATGTAAATCATGAACAACTTATGATTTTATGTTTTTCTTAATGTGAAATATTGGGCTGTGATTGAATCTTTTACTGGAGCACTTCATATTTTAAGTGGTTTCACTAAGTTAATAGAAGATTGATTGAGATGGGTTGGGCTTTCTAGGAAGCCAAACAGATGTATTCATGATGTACTACATCCTAAGGTGAAAGATTAAGGCAAGTTTGTAGGAGGGTGCCACATGAGATCAGGGTAGGTTTACCCTGATATAGAGAAAAGTTAGTCTGCCTAGGTTATAGCATGCGGTTTTTGAGTACGCACCATTGTAAATGGTCGTATGCCAAGACGGGTTCTAGTAACCCATAAGGTTGTTCGGTGGAAGGCCATAAGACCCTCTGGTGGGGTCGCTCGCCAATGAAATTGGCTCGTTTTGATTTTGAATAATGGCAAATGTTTGAAGTTTAAAGATCTTGAACTAGCTGCGAATCATTTCAAACTGTTTGAATGTTCCCTCTCACCCCTAACTGTTTGAAACAAATTTAAGTAGGTGTTTTATAGTCAGAGGTAAATATTATTAAGCTCCACCTCAATGTTTAAAATGTTTTGTTTTCAGGTACTAATGTGATGCATGGGGATGGGATATGAGTGACGGTGCATAGATGTTTAGTTAAATGCTTTAAATAATATCGGAGTTGTAGTTGATCGAGTTGACTCTTGATTTTGACTTGTGATTGTGATTTATACTTTACTTTATTTCAATCAATTACAATTTGACTTGCATTTCATTAAATAGACTAATTATTAGCATAAAAATGTAACAGAATTTCCAGGACATCACATTAACTCTTCACCAAAAAAAGGGTCAACATATCTTGACCCTTTTCATATGCGTCGACTGAACATTTATTGACTAATGACGGTCGCCAAACGACCTTTTTTTCTAGTTGTGCTTGATGGAATCCCTAATTGTCTAGGGAAATGTAGTAGAGCCCCATGTTTTGCATAATAGGTGAGTGATCACGTAGAAAGGCTGAGAATATAGAGTGAGTATCTAATCCTGAATTTGTGTGACAGTTGAGATAAAGCGTCCCAAATTTTGGAACGGGGATGAGATTGGAGCTCTGATGATTGGCAGAGGTGATGCAGTGGGTGAATAGTTTGTCCAAGTTTGATTTAATGGGAGTGTACACTGGAATGTTTCTTTGTCCCTAAAACCCAAGGTTTTATTTCCGCTCTTCCTTTGCCTAGCCTCCTTTTTCAAGTTTTCAGAGCAGCCACTCTTCTCTCTCTCTCTCTCCCTCTCTCTCTCTCTCTCTTTTCTTTTGTTCTTTTTAGGAGATCAAGGGACTCAATTCAGATGTTTGTTGATGGAAAAGAATCTTTGTGGCCAGGTGTAAGGACCTTGGAAATCATTATGATTAATTACGTGGGTTAGGCTAATTTAGTCGACTTATGTAGTGAACATTATGATTTTGTGACATATTATATTGGGCCTAAAAATCATTAGGAGTTATGTGTGTTTTAAATTGATAAATTTATTATTTTTGAAATTTAGGTTATTTGATTTTTCTTAATATGGGTCAAATTCTAGTCATACATTAGTTAAATTGACTCAAAGCCCAATCCCCTTTCTATCTAACTCAATTATTGAGTTAAAATAGAAAATTAAAAATTGGAAAAGGATGGATAGGGGCATGCCACGATTGAAGAACAGGAGAGAGAGGGGGGGAGATAAGATTAAAAAATGATTTTGCTAAACGTAACCCTTAGGGTGATAAATAAAGAGTATCGTGATCTATTTATATAGGGAATCCTATCAAATTAATTTTACATATATGATAAAAATTCACTCAATATTGTCTTTCTGAATATAATATACGTAGTTTTCTATTTAAATTGAATTCTTACGCTTGCATATATTGAAAGTCCATGAAGTAATGGGCAATCTAATACTATTTTCATTTATCATTCTCATTTTTTTCCTTTTCTTTTCGCTTTTAATTTTGCCTAAGCTTGTTGGCCACTTTTGCCCATCGCTTCACCTATCTGGGCATTGGTTTGATTCTATCCTAACTTAGAACCATGGAACTGGAAGCTCAGGCTAAGACTAGTATGGGTAAGACCCTTGCTCCTAACATCAGCTTTAACCAACCAAAATCACAGGCACAAGTACTCTTAATTAGAAGCAAAGCATGTGAGAGATTGAAGCCACCCGTTGATTAAACCTAGAGTTGCTGTTTGGAACAATGAACCCTTTCAGATATTGAGATTCGAACCAAATTCTGTGGCGATTGGGTTCAATAAGCTTAATGAAATGGTGCGTAGGAAAAGAGGCCGAGAAATCTTATAAAATTAGAGAAAAGGAAGAAATTACGAAGGAGAAATGAAGAATAGCACTATTTCATGGTACTTTATGGCATATTCAATTATGCAATTTTAATATCTGGAAATGGGAGAATTTCGTTTCAATTAGGCAATTAAATATATCATATTTTAAAAGATAATATAAAATAGATTCACCGCATATGCAAAATTGAATAGATAAAGATCTCTTATATAGATAGATAAAGATATTCCTTATTCATCGCACTAAGGGTGATGTTTAGCAAAACTGATAAAGAAAAGATAGGGGGTGAGGGGCTATGTTTCTTTTGTAAAAAGGGCGGATTTTTGTTTTGCTCACAAAGCACACACACCCCCACACGGCAGAGAGAGGGGGAGAGAGAAAGTGAGGAGAGCGAGAGAGGAAGAAGAAGGAAAGAAGAAGAACGAGGAAGAAGAAGAAGGAACGGCTTGGGAGTGAAGAAGGAGAACAAACTCACCTCTTCTGCTTGCATTTAGCTTCCTCTTTGTCCAAAATTCAAGTGGGTAACTCTTTATTGAAAACTTCAAACCAAATTTGTTTCTGGATTTATGGTAGAATGCATATGCATTTGAGTAATCTTTAAGGTTTATATGCTTGAATCTATCAATTATAAGTAGATTGTGGACTTGGAGTGGAAATTATGGTTTTGTTGTGGAATTTGGGGATTTGGAGGTCATGGTAGTGTTTTGAAAAGGAAATTATAACAATATGAGTAAATTTATGGGCTTCCTAGTAGATTGATGAGCTTCACATGTCTATTTGTTGGATTTATGCAACTAAAGTTTAGGACTAGAAACTTTAGTTGTGTGGGCTTAATAGATATGAAAATTTGAGGTTAGGGGGTTAGGGGCATTAAAAAATAGAGAGAGAAAAAATGGTGGAGATTAAAAAAGAGAAGTGAGTGCATGCAAGTATTCATAAAGCTATCTTGTGTTTTATGGCGGATGTTTGCAAAGTATGAGTAAACCTTGCATATTATGGACTCATTTAAGTTGTAAGATTGTTATTACATTAATGAACTTTTAGTGAATGTTTTACAAAGATTTTAGGTCAGGGAGCTCTATAAAAGAGTTGCTTTAATTACGGAGTAAACAACGGTCATCTGGTAAGAGGCAAATCCCTAGGACAAGTAGTGAGAATCGAGAAAGCGAATTATGTTTAAAAATTGTTAGAAGCTCCTTCTTTTATGTTAAGCAGTTGGCAGTCTTGCAAAATATTCACATAACCCTTTCATGACATCTATATTATAATTGTGATGCTTTATAGAATATTGAACTGTTGTCTTGACAATGTCTTGTGAGATGAGTTGATTACAAGATCATAATCAAAGTAAGTCCTCCATATGTAATCTTGTATTATGTAATGTCATGTTCGAAAAATGTGTTGGTTGCTATAAAAATGATGTGTTCATACCCATGGATCTGTGTCATTCAAGATGCCTTATAAAGTTTTTGAAATTATTATGGTTTGCAAGCAATGATGATTTAGAAGCTAAAAAATTTCAAAAGGGGTTTTTCTTGAGGAAGTTTTGTATTCCAATAAGTGGTTGTTTATAGAAAGAAACTATTGTTGTGAATGATTTGAGGGCCTTGCAATATGGTCTTCTTCCAAAGAAGAACACGACCTTTGCATTTCAAGTTGTGGAATTCCTCACACATCTCCGGGATTCAAAAAATTAATTAACCTATACGTTCATGCCAATCTTACCCTCACAAGGGTAAGGTACATTGTAGACTTTAGTGTGTCATGGGAGCATTAGTTTCCAGGGGGAAAGTGTTTCACTCATATTAATAAAGAACTATGGAATAGCACTTAATAAATGCCCTAATAGTGAGTTTTGATTCAAATAAGTGAAGTGTTTTGATTTTCAAATCGGTTCAGCTGAACTAAAACTATGTTCTCAACCGGTTTGCATGTGGTTTGTAAGTAAGTGAAAGAACATGGTCTATATAGTGCAAGATAGTCACTTTTATTAAGATTCTATTTAGCATGAAGCAGAACGTGAGCTTCAGTTTCATTCTGCTAAAAGTTTGCAAAAGTGATTTCTTACCCCTATTCCTATTCTACTAATATGCTATTAATATTTGTGTGCTATTATGTAATGCAAGATGTGTTTGGTTTTAAAGGATTTAGTTACCCACTGAGCATGTAGTTTGCTCACCCTCTCTTTTCTCATTTTCCAGGTTCAGAGTAAGTCCCATCTTCATGGAAGCGTAATACTTTTAGTTGTTACTTCATGTAGGCGATGTTGGTTCATTATGTTGTTTATAAATGCTCCTCATGTAAATTGTTTTGGAGTAGAGCTTTATCTTTTGGACTTGTAAAGTTGTAATATACCTTGTTAATTTTGGTTCCATTGACCTCCTTAGGGTCAATGGCACTACCCCCTTCCCCAACATGTTATAACACTTTCTTGGGTGTTGTAGGATTAGTTTGGTACTCAAGTGTGTACTGTGGGGACCTTATTTCCTTCCTTGAAACTTGCTATCTTTCTTGAAACTTGCTATCTTCCTTCATACTTGCTATGCAGTAGTTCAATAGGTGATAAGTACTTCAAGTGATTGGCTCATAGAGAAAGTGACATGAATGCTCCTAATGATGTGTTCACAGGTTTATCAGCTTACTAATGCTTTCTTATCACGAGTATTCAAGCTGTCCTTAACGAATCGTTTTTTACAAAAAAATTTGCCTTTCCATTCCTAAGTAGTGAAGAGTTAATTTTAATCTTAATTTAGCCTAAAAGACTCCACATTAGACCCTTGGCAATGTAATATTCTGTTAGTGCAAGAGGGATGTCACATTTGGTAGTATCAGAGCCATCTTAGTAGTATAGTATTCCTCTAGTGTAGGAGCGGCATTACATTTGGTGGTATCAGATGAATAGGTTGCATCATGATATGTGGTGTATATGAATTGCCTAAGAGTCTATGACTTATGTGTGATTTATGATTATTTCCATGATTTATGAATCTATGTTTATGTGGTTAATGCTATGGTTAGGAGGTTATTCGGCCTTAGCGACTCTATTTTTATCCCCTTTTGGATGACAACATAGAACACTATCTTCTTCTGGAGATGCGTTGAAGCTTTCAGCCATTAGGGCCTAGAGCACCTTACACCTAACCATTAAGTTAGGTTGTTTGTGGGGAAGACCTCAACTGTAGGCCCCTAGGCTGAGATTGTTACCAGTCTCCGCCAGTGAATGCCTCGCTACTAATGGACTGACCTTACCCATCGTGAGATAGTGAACTTGCTTCACCATATTGAGCCTTAACTCAATAACCTAGGTAATAAGCCCGTCGACAAGAAAGCAGTAGCAGACCAGCTTGTTCTAAATGCATCGGTATGGCCTACTCAGGATGAGAGATTCCATAGGGACAATAAGGAAGGATAATATTTGAGAATTAGCATATGATAGATCTTTTTACACAGTTTCCCTAAGCCATGAAATGGAAAAGGGTGGCTTGTATATCTGTAGAATGGGTAGATGCTTATAGGTTATACTATATAAGGGCTTAAAAGGCATTATGGCTTTCATGCTCGAGCTAATAGAAGAGGAGGATTATATATAGCTTGCAGTTATCACGCTGCTCGAAGAACAAGCCAGAGGGTTCTGACCAATCTTTTATATAGACAACCCCAATGATATGGAGGTGGAGGAAGAAGACCCATATAATGCCAGTTCCTCAGGAAAAGAGTAAGTATGGAGGGGTAGGAGCACCTAATCCTACCAAAGGCATGGGAGACTACCTTAGTATTATGTGACAGACTTAGGCAACTAAGTTTAGAATCCAAGCTCTAACTAGTATTAACAATGTAGGTGGCATTCATTTTATGACTATAAGTCACAAATTTTGTAACTACCTATTTGAATGTTATTAAACTGCCCACCGGAACGGTAAGTGCTTGAACTACTTATGTTTCGTTTTCTATGTATGGTGTTTGAATGCTACTAATATTATAAGATTAAGTAGTATGTTTGTGTGACTGTGTGTATTGATATATACATTTGAATAATGGTTGTGAATGAACTACTCTGAATGTAATTCCTTTACTCCAATAGAGCTAAGTAGTGTTGTATGCATGTATATATATCTATGTGAGTCAATGCTACCTAGTAGAACACCACCACCACCATCTCCTTATGAGCTGACAACCATAGAAATGGTTTGTAAGTTCAATAAGTTAAAACGCTCAAAATTTGAAGGGGAACCTGATCTGTTCCTGTATGAGGAATATCTAAGGAAGATGCAGAACATGTTCTCTATAACGGAGTATTCTAAGCACTTTAAGGTGCAACCAGCCACTCATTAGTTTAAGATGAAGTAGAGTATTGGTGGAAATTGTTAAGCCCCATGAAGGAGAGCAAGCCTTAACATAGGCTGAGTTTAAGAACCTTACCAGTGCTAAGTACTATCCTAAGGATGTTAAGTGGGCTAAGGACTAAGAATTTTTTAATATTAAATAGAGGAGGACCATGAGTGTAATAGAGTATGTAGCTAATTTCAATGAGCTTAGTCACTTTGGTCCAACCTACGTGGCGGCTGATGAGATGATAATGAAATGAGTTGAGCATGGGTTAAAGAGTAAGCCAAGGGAGGCATAGCAGACCGCTCCTATGCCAGCTTCCAAGAGATGTTCCAAAAAGCCATTATGATAGCCTAGGTAGTGGCTGAGAATAAAGCTATAGAGATGGAAGAAGACAAGCTAAAAGAAAGTTTGATTCTGGAAGCTCTAACCCCCAAAATAGGAGGAACCCGAAAAGGTTAAATGTTAGGAAGATCTAAAATAAGAGAACGCCACATACAAGGGGTTGGGGAGAAGAAGCTCTGTGATAAGTGCTTCTGCCATCACCTTGGACCTTGTAGAGGTGCTCGAGGGCAATGCTATGGTTGACGTGAATTTGGGCATTTAGTGGCTAATTGCCCAAAAGCCTTATGGTACAACTAAGGCAACATTCAAGGGCAGAGCCACCAACCTCAGCCTTTAGTGCCACAGGGTCACCCTTTAGTTTGTAACAAGAAATAAGGTAAGAAACTACTAGTTACAAGCTAAGTTTTCTACCTCGATGAAGACAAGGAGGAGGACCCTAATGCAGTTGTATCAGGTACTTTGCTTCTTGATCAAATCTATGCTCATGATCTATATGATTCAGGTACAAGCCATTCTTTTGCGACCCCCAAATTTGCTAATAAAATTCTAGGGATCCATTTGAAATGGATCATGAATTGTGTGTAACCACCCTAGTGGGTTCTATTCTACAAATTGATGTTATATTTAGAAATTGTCCTTTGAGTGTTAGTGGGAAAAGCCTTCCTGTTGACGTGGTTAAAATTGAAATGCAAGCCTTTAATGTTATTTTAGGGATGGATTCGCTAGCTAACTATCAAGTGACCATTGACTATAAATGGAAATGAGTCTCTCTCACTCATCCTCAAGGAGAAAAGCTTGAATATAAGGGGAGTGACCCTCAAAAATCAATCTCAATCATCTTTGCTATGTAAGCCTTGAGGATGATGTGAAAAGGTTAACATGGGTATTTATGTGCAATAGAGGTGGATACCACAGATGAGCCCAACTTGAGTGAAATTCCTATAGCTAATGAGTATTCTTAAGTGTTTAAGAATTTCACTAGGTTACCATTAAATTAGGAAATTGAGTTCACTATAAACTTAGTGCCTGGTATAACTTTTATATCCAAGGCTACTTATGGAATGGAACCAGCAAAGGTAGCTGAATTGAAGGTTTAGTTTCAAGAACTGCTACATAAGGGACTAATCTGGCCTAGAATGTTGCCATGCGGAGCCCCAATGCTCTTTGTTAAGAAGAAGGATGGATGTTTGAGGCATTGTATTGATTACATAGAGCTCAACAAGGTGACTGTTAAGAACAAGTATAAACCTCCAAGGATAGATGACTTGGTTGACCAGTTGGCAAGCTCAGTAGTGTACTCCAAAATTAACCTAAGGTCAAGTTTTCATCATTTAAAAATTAAAAAGGAGGATATTTTTAAAATAGCATTTAGAACTTGATATGAGCACTATGAGTCCCTACTACTACCCTCCGGGCTAACGAATGTCCCACCTTTCTTCATAACGTCATGAACAGGGTGTTTAAGCCCTATCTAGATAGGTTTTTGGTGGTATGGTTTTATTCTAGATCCAAGGAGGAGCATCCTATGCATGTTAGTAACAATGTTGAGAACCTTCGTAGAGCGAAAGTTATATGTTAAACTCAAGAAATGTGAACTTTGGGTGGAAAAGTTTCATTTTTTAGGCCATGTAGCGACTAAGGACAGGGTATCAGTTGACCCCACTAAGGTGGAAACGATAACGGAATGGCCTAGACCAACCAGTGTGATAGAAGTAGGAGTTCCTAGGGTATAGCAGACTGTTAAAGGAGATTTGTGTAAGGCTTCTCCAAATTTGCTTTGCCTATTACCAGGTTGATTCACAAGAGCACTAAGTTATAATGGCCTGAAGAATAACCATAAATTATAATATTTTATATCCTTTTATTATCTAATAATTGCTCAAAATAAATTATTAAATTAGGATTTTAATATTATTTTCTTTATTTCATAGGAATTTGAAAATTAGAAGGAAATGGCTATGTCACTTGCCAAAAGGGGATTGAAAGGCAGATTGGATCAGCTTTGGAAATAAGAAGCAAGCCCAGATCTGCGGCCCAAGTGGCATCTAACCCGAAGCCCAGTGAACGATTGCCCAGCCTACTGAATGCATTCTCCTTTCTCTCCCATTTCTCCCTCTCCCTTTCTGCGCTGGCCTAGCTCGCGAGGCCAGTCTTCCTCATTTACTTTTTCTCGATGGAACGACCCAGGACCTCCAGCTTGCTTTCACTAAAGAAGTCATGCGTTCTTCACGTAATTCCCAGTCAAGCCTTCTATCCTTTCTTCTTCTTCCTCTTTGGTTCAGGGCCCAGGAAACCCGAAAACAGAGCAGCTCTGCCTCTTCCTAGTCCCAGCCGTTATTTCCTCTCTCTCTCTCCTTCTTCATGTTCCTTAAACAGCACCTTCATCAAGGCAACCGTTACAATGCGTTGGACAGCCATTATTTCGTCGAATAATGGGGACAATCGAAGGGAAGGAGGGCGGCATTCTTTAGAGGCTAGAAAACCAGAGGATGAAGCCAGAGGCAGGGGTGACACACACGATTAGGCTTTAGTTCTCATTCGACTTCTTGATTTCACTTTTGTATTAGAATCAGTCAATTAGGCTCCCATAATTTATATTTTTTTCCACACTATTGTTCAATTTAAGAAAAATTTATCGAGATCTTGGAGTTACTTGTCGGGTGTTGATGTGAATTACCTCCTCTGTGTTTGCTTCGCCCTGCTCAGATTCTTGATGCCTAGGTCTAGATTTTGGCCACCACAAGTCGCAAACTTCTCGTCTAGGCATTTGATTATGGTGTTGTGATGATCCCTAGTTGCACTTTCATTACTATAGTTTGGTCTCCCTTACTACTGCATTGCTTCGTTTCATCTTCGTTTCAGATTTGGCTTTGTGTTTTGTGAGTTTGGTGAAATTCAATTAGGAGCAAGAAAGAAAACTCTAGCAAGTTTGGCAGAATCACATAGTTAGTTTTTTAGCTAATAATTCCCTTTTGTTTATTTAGTCAAAACAAGTTAGTCTAGGCCGTTTGTAACCTAGTTTCACAATTCGTCCTTGAGGATGACATCCGTAAACATTGCGACCATAAATCATAGGCTTGTGGAAATTACAACAAGTTTTTGGTGCCGTTGCTGGGATGGATTTATGAAATTTGGTTGCCTTGAGTCGTAGTTTAGTTATTCGAGTCATTTCAATCATTGTCGTTTTAGTTTTATAATTGTGATTTTTAGTTTTGATTGAGTCATTATTTAGTTTTAGGAATTTAGTTTAGGCTATTTTTTATTCTTGTTAGTATTTTGGTTTTTGTTTAAATTAGTTTCATTTTGATTTTTAGAGGTTATTTACTGCTAAAAAAACAGTACTAACAAATTTGGTTTATGTGCAGTAAAAAGAAACAAGGCAGAATTGATTTGGAAAAAAAGTAATACAGTGCAGATTTTTCACCAATTTCAGATTCTGTTTGGAATTTCTGGAGAATTTCTGGTGTGATTTTTGCTATGTGGATATTTTTCCTTAATTTAGCATAATTTTTAGGGTTTGTATGGATTTTTCTGTGAATTTTGGAACTAATAATCTATTTGCAATTTTTGGCACAGTTCGGGGACAGAAAAAATTCAAAAAAAATATATTCATGTCCCTCATGATTGTGTTGAATTTACTGTATATTTAGTTCTGATTTTAGAAGTTTCATTTTCTATTTTTAGAATTGGGTTGTTTAGATTTTAGTTTATTTTCTATTTTCTTTCTAGTTATTTGTGTTAGTGTTTTTGTTTTAGATTTGGTCATTTTCTGTTTGTATATTGTTTTTAGGTTTGATTCACTTTTTTGTTTTGTTTTGTGGTTTAA
This sequence comes from Carnegiea gigantea, assembly GCA_029747015.1. Taxonomy (NCBI): domain Eukaryota; kingdom Viridiplantae; phylum Streptophyta; class Magnoliopsida; order Caryophyllales; family Cactaceae; genus Carnegiea; species Carnegiea gigantea. Next base: position 136,306 of record JAKOGI010002029.1, on the reverse strand, counting down.
AGGAAAAGAGAAAAAATAGAAAATTCAAAAATTCAAAAAAATTAGAAAAAGAAAAGACCAAAAATATATCCTTTTGTGATGGTGTAGGATTTACATGACTGGTTAGTTTAGAGACCCTGAAAGTAATAGGCTTGTTAGGAGTGAACCCAACCGCCACTTAGACCCTGAACTCGAACCCAAGCTTGAATTAGAAGAAATGGCACAAGTAAGGTCTTTGAGTGGTAGTTTCTATCCTTCTAGGACCGGTTCGTGATTTTATTTCATTATACCTGACCTTGGACCAAATGTGACTTTGGAATTAAGGCCTCACTATACTCAAATACTCCCTAAATTTACATGTTTAGAGGATACTTATTTATTTTTGAGGGAATTCGAAGAAGTTTGTTCTATAATGCATTTCCCTAATATCCTTATTGTTGTTGCACGAATTAAATTGATTCCTTTTGCTTTGAAAGATTCTGTTAACCGTTGGATGTATGGCTTGGCTATTCTTGGAATGATATTGTGAGATTGTTCTTAAGAAAATATCTCCCTAATGCCAAGACTATTAAGTTAAGGAATGAAATCAATTAATTTATGCAATTAGATAGGGAATCATTTTGGAAATATTTTTATAGGTTCAAGAATTTATTGGCCCAATGTCCCCATCATAGTCTAGACCAAGCATATTTATGCCAGATTGTATATGAAGGACTTGACCAACAGACTTGAACCATGGTAGAGTCCCTGTGTCATGGTGGCTTTCTTTCTCGGAGTGCCACAGCTGCTTGGGAATTTTTAGAGGATTTAGCTGAGAAAACTATGCAGTGGGAAACCGCTCGTGATGATAGCTTAAGTTCTAGGTTTGCAAGGGGCGGGATGCATTCTATCTCTGATATAAGTCACTTAGAGTTTGAGGTTGCTGTTTTAGAAAACATGTTGAAGGGATTTGACTCCCTAGATTCCCCAACTATCTCAGACTTCTACATGTCCTGTTCTTACTGCCAGGCTTGAGATCATTCTTTGAGTGCTTATCCTCATTTTGTTCACCAGTTAGCAACTGGACAGGAGTAAGTGAGTATAGCCTTCCAGAGACTCAAGAACCGCCCCTTTTCCCCTTCTTACAACCTAGGGTGCAGAAATCACCATAACTTTTCTTAGAGTAAAGGACCAAATGTTGCAGTTCCTATCTCCCAACCTGGAGTGTGTCTTGAAAATAGCTCCCAGCCCATCTCTTATCCCTTTAGTTCGTTTCAGAGACCGGCTTTTCCAAGTATGCCTAATGCACCTAGACCTCCACCTCCCAAAGCTTAAGTTTAACCTCCTCCTGGTTATACTGACATTGACAAAATTGAGAGGAGAATTAGTAGTAATGTGAAGAGAATGATAAATGCTAATATGGAGAGAATGATGAGAATGATGACTCAACAGTTTCCCCAGTTAGCATCATCTTCTAGGGCGACAGGTACTTTTCTAAGTCAACCTGAGGTAAACCCCAAGGGTCACACTTCTTCTTTCGTTAACCCTAATGAGCCTGTGAGGAAAGTGAATGCAGTTATATCTCTTTGATCTTATCGAGAGATTGATAACCAAGTGAGAAATCCTAGTGAGCCCTGCAGGTATCCTCACCAATTCTTCCGAAATTATTCCTCTTCTTCTTCTTCTTCTTTTTCTTCTGCTCCAGAAACTAGTTCATCCAATAAGCTAGGGGATGCTACTGGTGATGTCCCCAATGATTCTGAGACTCACCTTCCTCCTGAGTCACCTTCTAAGAAAGAGGAGCTTGAAAAGAATGACTCTTCTGACTCAATTGATTCTTCACCTCCTAAGGATTCTTCTTGTCCTTCCTCTGCTGAGAAAGTCCATATACCTTTACCTCTTTTTCCCCATAGGCTTGAGAAGAAAGATCAATCTCATGTTGAGAAGATGAGAGAGACCTCTTCTCAAGTTAAAATCAACATCCCTTTACTCAATGCTATTTAGCAGATGCCTCTATATGCTAGATTTTTAAAGAATCTGTGTACCACCAAGCGAACTACTAGTGTCCCAAAAAAGGCTCTTAGCCTCTAGCACTAGTTCTATCTTTTCTCACCAAATTCTAGTGAAGTATAAAGACCTCGGTTGCCTTACTATTTCTGCAGTTATAGGGGACTAGCTTGTTCATAGAGCTTTGCTTGATTTAGGGACCAGTGTCAACTTGATACCCTTCACTAAGTATGGGAGGCTAGGGTTAGGTTAATTTAAACCAACCAAAATGGTCATTCAACTAGCTGACAGATAGACCAGGTTGCCTAGGGGTATAGTTGAGGATGTGCTAATTAGAGTGGGTGAATTCATTTACCTTATAGACTTTGTAATGATTGAAACTGAGAAGGTGTCTAATGTAGCTAGTAAAGTCCCTGTGATTCTAGGTTTTCTTTTCTTGGCCACTACCAATCCCCTCATTAATTGCAGGAATGATATGATGAGACTGTCTTTTGGTAACATGACATTAGAATTGAACATCTTTAACATACAAAGAAAGTCTTCTGGTTTTGATGATATGGAGTTCTTTACTCTTAACTGGGTAGAAGATTTTGTATTCGATGATGATTTTGATGATGTACTTGTTGCTACGTATGAGTCATTTCTTATGGATGATGAGCCAAAATAAGATGTGTTTGAGTTTAATGACTTGCGCTCTGCTGCTGACTGTCTACTCACTGTTGTTTCTGAATCTACTTTTGAATCTATTTCTCCTCCTGCTTTTGAATTGTAACCTCTTCCTAACTCTCTTAAGTATGCATTCCTAGGACCCGATGAATCCTTACCTGTCATCATTACTTCTGACTTAGACAGGGACCAAGAGGACAAATAGATTACCTTACTTAGAGAGAACAAGGAAGCTATAGGGTGGACCTCAGGCGATATCAAGGGTATTAGTCATTTTATTGTGTAATATAGAATTCATTTGGAGGACATGCTAGCCCTATCGAGATCATCAAAGGCATTTGAACCCAACCCTCTAGAAAGTAGTTAGGAAGGAAGTACTAAAATGGTTAGACCATATAATTATCTATCCTATTTCTAATAGCGAGTTGGTTAGCCCTGTTCAAGTTGTTCCTAAGAAGACTGGTATTACCGTGATTAGGAATGATAAGAACAAGTTAGTCCCTACTCGAGTTCAATCTGGGTGGTGTGTTTGTGTAGATTATAGGAAATTAAATGCTGCCACTAGGAAGGACCATTTCCCCCTTCTTTTCTTGGACCAAATGTTAGAGAGGTTAGCTGGGCATTCCTTCTACTATTTTTTAGGTGCTACTCTAGCTGTACTCGGATCTCTATTGCTCTTAAGGATCAGGAGAAGACTACTTTCACATGTCCATTGGGACTTATGCCTTTAGAAGAATGCCATTTGGACTGTGCAATGCCCTTGCTACCTTTCAGAGATGCATGATTTCTATTTTCTCAGATCTAGTTGAGTATTGCATGAAAATTTTTGTGGATGACTTTTCTGTGTTTGGGTCTTCCTTTGATGATTGTTTGTCTAATATGAGGAAAGTATTGGAAAGGTGTAGGGAGAAAACCTGACCTTGAACTGGGAGAAGTGTCACTTCATGGTTAAAAAGGGGATAGTCTTAGGCCATATTATTTCTAGAGATGAAAATTGAGGTAGACAAAGCTAAGACTAATCTAATTGTTAATCTTCCCCCTGCCACTTGTGTGAAAGAGGTGAGGTATTTCCTTGGACATGCTAGGTTCTATCGTTGTTTCATTATGGACTTTAGTAAGATAGCAAAGCCCTTATCCAACCTACTAGCTAAGGATGTACCCTTTAACTTCTCTGAGGAGTGTCTGATGGCATTTACTAGGCTAAAGGAAGCCTTAACCTTTACTCCTGTCCTTCATCCTCCCATCTGGGGAGAGCTATTTAAGTTGATGTGTGACACGTCTGATTATGCTATTGGGATTGTTTTAGGACAATGTGTCAATAAGAAGCCTCTTGTTATCTACTATGCTAGTCACACTCTGAGTGATGCCTAACTGAGCTATGTTGTTACTGAGAAAGAATTCTTGGCTGTGATCTTTGGCTTTAAAAAGTTTAGACCTTATTTGATTGGGTCTCATGTGATTGTTTATACTGACCACTATACTCTTAAGTATCTTCTTTCTAGGAAGGATTCCAAGCGTGGACTTGTAAGATAGATCTTGCTTTTGTAAGAGTTTGACTGTGAGATCAGGGATAAGGTTCTGAGAACCTTGTAGCTGATCATTTGTCTAAGATTCTCTATGATCAAGAGAGTGAGTCCAGTGTTTCAGAGTGCTTCCCTGATGAGCAATTATATGTGGTCCACCCTGGTCCTTAGCATGTTGACATTGTGAACTATCTCCTTGCTGGTAAGATCCCTGAGGGTTGGGCTAAGAATGATAGAGATAGGTTCTTCTACCTCTTTAAATTTTTTATTTAGGATGACCCTTATTTGTTTAAGTACTGCTCTGACTAAGTTTTTAGGAGGTGTATTCCCGATAATGAGATGAGGAGTGTCCTTTCTTTTTGTCATGACCAAGCATGTGAGGGGCATTTTAGTGGTAGGAAGACTGTAACTAGAGTTCTTCAATATGATTTCTATTGGCCTACTTTGTTTTGGGATGCTTTTGAGTACTGTAAGAGTTGCCCTAAGTGTAACAGTTAGGTAGAATAAGTAGGAGAGATATGATGCCATTGAATCATATCATTGTGTATTATGGAGATTTTCGATGTCTGGGGTATTAATTTCATAGGACCATTTCCATCTTCTTTTGGGAATGAGTATATTTTCTTAGCTATGGACTACGTTTCTAAATGGGTTGAGGCCATCCCTTCTAGGACCAATTATGCAAAGGTGGTTGTGAAGTTCCTTACAGAGAACATCTTCGCTAGATTTGGCATGCCCCATGCTATCATTAGTGATCAGGGAACCCATTTTAACAATAGGCCTTTTGATGACTTACTGAAGAGGTATTCTATAGTCTATAGGCTTGCTACCCCAATCATCCCCAAACTATAGCCAAGTTGAAGTGTCCAATAGGCAGATCAAATAGATTCTAAAGAAGATAGTGAGTAGAAATAGGAAAGACTGGGCTGACAAGCTGATAGATGCTCTTTGGGCATATAGGATGGCTTTTAAAACTCCCTTGAGTATGTTACCTTATAGAGTTATTTATGGTAAGCTCTATCATCTCCCTATTGGGATTGAGCATAGGGCTTAGTGGCCTATTAAGATGCTTAATTATGACTTGACTGAGGTCCATGAGGAGCGTAAACTGCGACTGAGTGAGCTTGATGAGATTAGAGCTGAAGCTTATGAGAGTGCTCGATCTTACAAAGAAAGCGCGAAGTTTTTTCATAACAAACATATTCTTAGCAAAGAGTTTGCCCCGTAAATGAAAGTACTCTTATAAGACTCTAAGCTCCATCTATTTCTACGGAAATTGAAGTCCTGATAGATGGGTCCCTGTATTGTCGCACGTGTTTTTCCCTATGGTGTAGTTGAAATCCAGGACCCTGAGAGTGGTGCCACCTTCAAAGTGAATGGAGTTGCCAAGGAAAGAAACTATGGAGTGTCTAATACTTCACGAGCCGAGTCCTGGTCGGTAATTATGATGATAGCTTAGCTCGGGTATACTTAGCACTTGACCTAGTTTGCTAAGAAATTTCTTCTCTTCTTTTCTCTTTTTCTCCTTTTTCTGTTCTTTTGTTTTTGTATAGTTGGCTGCTTTTCTTTTTCTCTTTTGTGTATATATATTGTACACTTGTTTTTGGGTCATGTCTTTTGTTTTGAGTTTTATTTTTCATTTTGTACATTTGTTTTTCTTTAGTGTGTATTTTGTGTTTTATGTTTCCTTTCACTTCCAATGAGGACATTGTCTAATTTCGGTGTAAGGGTGGGGAAACTTCATGTTGACCAAAAAAAAAAAAAATTGAAAAAAATAATGAAAAAATGAAAACTTTGAAAAAATTTGAAAATCCAAGAAGATTTTTGTTTTTGGGGAATATATGTGCTATTCTGATTGACTATGTTATTTTGTACCTTAGTGTTAGGTTGTATATAGATGTGGTGTGCATTGATAGAACTCAGTCCTAAACTGTGGTGTTTATATACGATCCTAGCCCCCAGCATTATTTCTAAGCAAGCTTGACTATGGTAGATGAACCCATGAGATTTTGAGCCTTAAAGAGTAATTCATCATTTTTGGTCTCACATTCTTCTTTCATGTGTGTCGCTTCCATCATTACATCTATAGAACTTACTTTGATTGTCTTTGAAATTACATTTAGCATATGCATTATGATAATATGATAGAGGCATTCATTTGTTTTTGTGAACCACATAGCCAAATTTCCACCTTGATTTGAAATTTTTACCCTTTGTTAATCCCTTTGAGCTTTGACCCTTTTTGTTATGAACCCTATATTTTAGCCATTGTCCTGAACACATTTTCTTATACCTAAGGCTAATGAGGCCACACTTTATTATTTGGTGGGCAACTTTTGGGTATTTTATGAATTTGGTGGTTGATTTTGGTATATGTTGAGATGAATCATGGTTTTCATTTGGAAATTAAGTTGTATTGTTCTTGTACATGCCATTCATTCATTTTCTTATTAAAAAAAAAGAGGAAAAAAAAGAAGCAAGAAAGATGAAAAAGTGAAAAAAAAAATTCCATTGAAACAAAAAATGAAAAAAATTTGGAAAAGAAATTTCAAAGAAAAAATTTTAAAAAGAGTTGTGAATAAGAGTGTTTGGCATGAAGGTGGTCATTATGTATACTCATTTCTAATTGTCAATTCAAATGGGAAGTGTTCTTTTTTTTTTTTTTTTTTTGAGATAGTGAGTCCTTATCATAATCGGTGTAAGTGTTGGCTGCTCATTAGCTTTGACTTTTAGCTTATCATTTCCCAAATTGTTTGTCCCTCTCTTTTTCTTAACCCTTAGCCCCATTACAACCCTCAAAAGTCCTCTTGATTATTATTTTGCATATTGTATTTTAGTGGTGGAGAATCGAGAATCTTAGCACGCTTATGCTGGTTTGTATGAATGGAAGATGAGTTGAGTGGACCTTGTTAAATTTTAAACACATGAGTGGGAGTGTTCCACATTTCGCTAAAGTAAGGTTCTACCAGTCGAGCTTGTACATAATTTCAAGTAGGGTGAAAGATTATAGATGTCATCAGTGGGGATAACGTGAGTGATGTGTAGGTTGTACATAAAGGATTTCTTGATGTGTAGGTTGTGTTTATATGCGATCCAGTGCTTTGGTTACTTGAGTGATGTAGTTGGTTAGAATGTGTATATATTTTCCCCGGTGTTATATATTTATGTTTTTGAAAAAAAAACGAAAAAGATTCTCTATTTTCTGTTTTTGGTTTTCTTTTAAAGATTTTTTTGATACGTCTTTTGCAAACCTTCATGAGATGTTGCTCGTCCACTAGTGATAACCTAGGGGTTTAAAGGGCTTGTTGCAGATGCTAATGCAACCGTGATTTCCATGAAAGTGAGTTAGGATTTTATTTTCTTTTCTCGGATTTTTAGTTTTATTTTACTCAAGGACGAGCAAAACTTAGGTGCGGGGGTATTTGTTAAACCATAAATTACGATATTTTATACCCTTTACTATCTAATAATTGTTCAAAATAAATTATTAGATTAGAGTTTTAATATTATTTTGTTTATTTTGTAGGAATTTGAAGATTAGAAGGCAATGGCTATGTCACTTGCCAAAAGGGGATTGAAAGGCAGATTGGTTCAGCTTTGAAAGTAAGAAGAAGCAAGCCCAGATCCATGGTGCAAGTGGCATCAAACCCGAAGCCCAGTGAACAATTGCCTAGCCCACCGACCACATTCTTCTTTCTTTCCCATTTCTCCCTCTGTCTTTCTGGACCAACCCAGCTCGTGAGGCCAACCTTCCTCTTTCCCTTTTTCTCGGTGGAACAGCCCTGGGCCTCTAGCTTGCTTTTAATTAAGAAGTCACGCATTTTGCACGTGATTCCCAGTCAGACCTCCATCGTTTCTTCTTCTTCCTCTTCGGTTCAGCGCCCAGGAAACCCGAAAATAGAGCAGCCCTGCCTCTTCCTATTCCAAGCCGCCACTTGCTCTCTCTCTTTCTCGTCCTCCTTCATGTTCCTTAAACACCACCATCATCAAGGCGATCGTTACAATGTGTTGGACAGCCACTAATTCATCGAATAATGTGGGCAATCGAAGGGAAGGAGGGCAACATTATCTGGAGGCTAGAAAACCAAAGAATGAAGCCAGAGGAAGGGGCGGCACACACAATTAGGCTTTAGTTCTCATTCGACTTCTTGACTTCACTTTTGTATTAGAATTAGTCAATTGGCTCCCAGAATTTGTAATTTTTTTTTGCGCTATTATTCAATTTAAGAAAGATTTGTCGGGATCCTGGAGTTACTTGTCGGGTGTTGATGTGAATTACCTCCTCTGTTTTTGCTTCCCCCTACTCAGATTGTTGGTGCCTAGGCCTGGATTTTGGCCAACGCAAGTCGCAACCTTCTCATCTTGGCATTTGGTAATGGTGTTGTGATGATTCCTAATTGCACCTTCATTACTCTAATTTGGTCTCCACTACCACTGTGTTGATTTGTTTGATCTTCGTTTCAGATTTGGGTTTGTGTTTTGTGAGTTTGGTGAAATTCAATTGGGAGCGAGAAAGTAAACTCTAGCAAGTTTAGCCGAATCACATGGTCAGTTTTTTGTTAACTAATAATTTACTTTTGTTTATTTAGTCAAAACAAGTTAGTTTAGGCTGTTTGCAACCCACTTTCACAATTCGTCCCTGAGGATGACATCCGTAAACACTATGACAATAAACCGTACGCTTGCGGAAATCATAACAGAAAAGTTTCCAATAACTAAAGAAGAGACTGGTATCAGCCCCAATCGTAGCAATTGCCGAAGGAATTGATGGGTTTGTGAGTGATAGTGACATCTCTAAAAAGGGATGAGTGTGCGTTTTGATATAAAGGAGAGTTTAATTGCATATGCTTCCCACTAACTAAATCCACATTTTGTGTTGCCCGTTGATGATTATCATATCCCTTTTGAAAGTGAGCCTCCACAAGTCAGGCTTGTGAATGATAAGGGAATCTCTTTTCAGATGAACTGTGATCAAGATAGTAAAATTTTCAATATGCTCGTGAACATTCGAAGGATTTCTCATCCCATTAGAGTATCTCCTAAATTTTTCAACTCCGATATTTTCGAGAAGGGTGGTACCCTTAGTGTATTGACTTTTCTCAAACTCAATGGGTGCCACAGGTTGTCAAGAGTGGTATACTTGGATTCAGTGCAAGGACTTGTGGTCAAATCCTCTTCAAGATGGAAAGGTTGATGCGGAACAAGCCATGAAGGTGGTTTTTTTCCTTTAAGCTAAAATTGTGGTCCAAATGGCAACAATGATGAACTTTAGAAGTAAGATTTAAAGTCTTAAAACTCCTAGGTCAATAATGACTTGGGGAGTTCAAGATCACAACTAAGCTAGGAAAAGGGTGGTTGCGCAATTACTAGCCTTAAATTAGGAGATTAGCCATTTCTTCTCATTCCTTCTTCATTACCACTCCTTTTGTAAATTTTCAAGTTCTGGCCAGAACATATCCTATGACTTTTATCTCCGTTTTAACTAGGAAAATGGGCTCCAATTATTCAAAATTATGCATGGATGGATATCCCCAGATGACTGTTGTCTAATGAGCCTTGAGTCATATTCAAACTCAAAGTATTGAGAAAGCTATAGGCTGTGAGCTGAGCAAGAGTCGGTGCAAAATAAAAAAATGCATAGTTTTAAGTATGGGCTTAATTAGGCTAGCAAATGGCTGAATCGGAAGATGAGATTTTATGGACAATTGGAGGAGTCATCTAGAAGATCTTCGACAAAAGATCATCCTCAAGTTCCACTAGTTGGATTAGATAATGATGCCATCAAGATGATACAAGTGTAGCTAATCCTAATTGAGCATTCAATCCTATTAGTCCACCTTAATTGCACAATAGTTAGTATGTCATTGGCTAATTTACTTGTAATCCTATAGGCATACCTAACTTGGAGAAGGCGACACCAATGCTATATAATAGCTAGAATCCCTTATAATTTGCATAGAGTTGGATGATGAGCTGTAATAGCTTGTTGCTTAGCTATCTCCTAAAAATCTCAATTATCTTTACCACTCTAAGTAGAGTGGTAAGATTGAGTCTACCCTTTCAAATAAATCTTGGGTGCTTAGGCTTTAAGAGATTCATTAGTGGGTTGAATTTAATCTAGGTTGTGGTTTAACCTTCAGCCTAGATATATCTCTTTATTATTGTCGTTACGAGCTGACTTAAACAAATATCCATAAACAAAATCTCTCTTGCTTGATGGTTGATCTTGGCTGGGGGTTGTAATCTTGTTGGATTATCGTTGTTATCTTGGGGGTCTGTTAGCATTTAGTTAATATTCTTCAAGCTCTTAGGCTTTCTTCCTTAATCTTAAACATTTTCTTCGTCAAAAGAAGTCACCCATGAATCATTTGATATCAGAGCAAAAAGTTCTTTCATCATAGTAAGCATCAAATCTATCAAACTTTGTGTTTTGATTTGCTTAAATTCTATTCTTTTCTCTCCTATTTTTACCTTTAGTTCTCCCTTCATAAATCTTTTATTTAGTCCACAAAGAACCCCAATTACACCCCAAACACAATCTGTAATCCAAACGCATCCCTAAAACTCCATAAAAATCCTTCATCAAAAAGTATGTCAAAATCATCCAGGAAGAAATTTAGCACGACCTGTGGGTGCTGCTTGGCACGATCATGCCCTTTCGTGCACTCACATTCATGTTCTAGAGATTTGACACAGCCACCCAGTGCTACTGAGCACGGTCGTGCCACATCCATTTTTTCAGTTTCTTGTCTGTGCCATCTCTAGCACGCTTGTGCCTTCCCTATTTCCATCCTTTACCCTCTTTTCACATTCAAACTACTACAAATCATGGCCAATGAGGGACATGCTTCTCACTTGAAAGGCATTCCTCTTGAGCAAGCCCATGAGATGAGGAGAGATAGGGTGATTATTGAACTTCAAGAATAAGTGAGGAAGCTCACTAATAATCTTGAACAAGTAAGGGGGAACGATGAAATCCTTACCATTGAGACTATGATGTGAATCTTATTAATATCGAATATTCTTTCTCTCATGAAGACTTTAATGATGAAGAAGGAGGGCCTAGAAGAAGAAGGCATCCAAGGGATAATCTTAGGGATTTCAAAGTTGAGGCTTTGGAATTTGATGCCAATCTTAACCCAGAGAAGTATCTTAATTGGGTGCAAGCCATTGAAATGATGTTTGAACTCAGAGTATAATTATGAAAAGTCCTTCAAGTTGATCATTCTTAAATTGAAGGGTATACTTCACTATGGTGTGAGCACGTAAAGAACAATAGGGCTAAAGAAGCTAAGGCCAAAATTAAAACATAGCTTAAGCTTAAGAAGCATATGGTTAAGAGGTTCTTATCATCCTCACACAGGTAAGAACTCTACCTCAAGATTACCTCGCTTAGCCCAGAGAATCTTACGGTGGAATAGTATATTGGGGAGTTTGAACAACTTCAAATGAGGGTAAATGAAGGGTCGTGCATAAAATTGTTATTAAAAGATTATCTCTTACCATTCCTAACAAGGTGGATTTATAACCCATTTATCCTTTGCTGATGTGTGCGACATAGCTATCGAAGTTGAGAAGCAACTTAAGGGTAGGAATTCCTTTCACACCTTTCTTACTAAAAGCCCCTCCACTCACTTTGAAATTGAAATCCTAACCCCACAAGTCAAAGCTCTTGGTAGGGGTAAGGGAATTGCTGATAAGCCATCTAAAAGGTTAGAAGCAAAGAAATATTTTAAGTGCCATGGTTTTAGGCATTTTAAAGCCGATTATCCTAATAGAAAGGCACTTACCATCAAGGAGGCAGAAGAGATTCGAGCCATTGATGAAGAATCAAGCGAAGAAGATGATGAAAATGATGGTTATAACTTGGTGATCATAGATGTTAGAGAATTTTTGTTGATCAAAAGGTCACTCTATGTCACAAGGGCTCCCTATGAGGATAGCCAAAGGAAACAAATCTCCAACTCAAGGTACACCATTAGAGGCAAGGTCTATAGCTTAATCATAAATGGTGGTAGTTGACCTAACGTGGCATCCAAGACATTGACAAGCTACAAATCCCCACTAAGGAGCATCCTATTCTATACTCTCTTCAATGGTTAGGATCGAGCGGTGAGGTATCCACTTTAGGCAAGCTCTTATTTCATTCTAAATTTGTCCTTATTATGTTGAAGTATTATGTGATGTCCTCCTTATGGATGCATGTTATTTGTTGCTTGGCAGACCATGATTGTATGATAATCATGTGATTTATGATGGGTATACTAATACTTATTCACTCAAGCATAATGATAAAAGCCTCACATTGGCCTATTTTCCTCCACTCAAAATTCACAAAGCTAAACTGGGGAAGGGAAGTAAGAAAAGCCCCTACAAGAGCGAAATATGAGATGAGAGAACCATTAGTAAGAGCAAGCCTTGAATCTCTTTACTCTTGGTTGAACCAAACACAAGTGAGGAAGTGAAACCCCTACATTCTTTGCCTCAATTAACTTTAAACAATTTTAGGAATGTGCTTTCATTTTCCTTTGATCGCCTTTGAGATTAAGCCTTACATGGTGTGTTGTGCATTGATGATTATCATATACCTTTTGAAAGTGAGCCTCCAAAAGTTAACCTTGTGAATGATAAGGGAATGTCTTTTAAAATGAGTTGTGATGAGTATATTGAAATTTTTAATAGGTGTGTGAATGTTGGCTAGATTTCTCATCCCATTAGAGTATCTCCTAAAATTTAAAGAAGGGTGGTACTCTTAGCACAATGAGTTTTCCCAAACTCAATGGGTGTAACAAGTTATCAAGAGTGGTGTACTTGGATTATAAGTGTAGGGATTTAAGGTCAAATCCTCTTCACGAGGGAGAGATCAATGTGGGGGATGTGACTAAGACCCGTTTTTTCCTTTATGTTAAAACCATGGTCCAAATGAGAGCAACGATGACCTTTGGAAGTGAGATACAAAGTCTTGAAACTTCAAGGTCATTATTGATTTATGACCTTTAAGATCGCAGGTAACATAGGAAAAGGGTGGTTCGGCAAATTATTAGCTTTAAATAAGGAGATTAGCTATTTCCTCTTCATTGCCACTACTTCCGTTAATTTTTAAGTTCATAGCAGAACATATCCCATGAATTTTATCTCAGTTTTGACTAGTCCAATGGGCTTAAATTTTTGTAAATTATGGATGTATGGATAGACCAAAATTTGTATTTTCCAACAAGCCATGAATCATGTTCAAACTCCATGTATTAAGAAAATTATGGGTTGTGAACTGATCAAGGGTTAGTGTAGGGCTGGAAAATGTGCGACTTTAATTATGGGCTTAATTGGGCTATCAAATGGTTGAATTAAGAGATGGGATTTTATGGATAGTTGGAGGAGCCATCTAGAAGATGTTCCAAAAAATATCATCCTTATATTCCACCATTTGGATTAGATAATGATGCCACTAACATAATGCTAGTGTAGCTAATCCGAGCTCAGCATTAAATCCTATTAGTCCAACTTAATTGCACACTACTTAGGATTTCATTGGTTAATTTTCTTATAATCCTATTGGCCAGTACCTAGCTTGGAGAAAGGGACACCAATGCTATATAATGGTTAGAATCCCTTGTAATTTTCACAAATTTGAATGATGAATTGTAATAGCTCGTTACTTAGCTATCTCCTCAAAATCTGAATTATCTTTTTCTCTCTAAAGAGAGTAGTGATGTTGAGTTCATCCATTTAATTTAATCTTGGTGCCTTAGCTTTATAGGATTAAAAGGCGGGGTGATTTATCTCTTTTGTTCAATTAATTTCAAGTTTGATTCAATCACTAGAAGATTTGAGGTTTCTGTCTCTCTTGGGTTATCTTAGGAGAGATTGATCTTCATCAACATTTACATCAAATAGAATTATTTGGGTTATCTTGGGTTATCTTGGGTTATCTTGGGTTTCTGTCTCTCATCATCAACAGTTTCTATCATTATTTGGTCAAAGGAAATCACCCATGGATCAAATAGAATTACCCCACACATGGCTTGGAACTAGCTATTGTGGTGTCCACTCTAGAAATTTGGAGACACTATCTATAAGGGGTAAGTTGCATGATTTTCACTTACTACAATAGCCTTAAGTACATTTTCTCCCACAAAGAGCTGAACATGAGGTAAAGAAGGTTGCTAGATTTCTTAAAAGACTATGATATGGAAAGTAAGTACCATCTAGGCAAAGCAAATGTGATAAAAGATCCTTTAAGTAGAAAATCAATGGCATCAATTACTCATTTACTTGCTAAAAAAAGAGCCTACTGAAAGAACTTGAAGAACTTCATATTAAAATTGTTCTACTTGGAGATGAAGGATTCTTATTAGCACTTCGAGTGACCTTATCTCGAGTGGATAAAATCAAACTACAACAAGGTAAAGACACTGAGCTAATGAAAATCAACAATAGGGTTGAAGAGGATGAGATTAAAGACTATCACTTCAAAGAGGGTGTCCCTTGTATAAAGTGAGATAATGTATACCAAATGTTGCAGAACTTAAGAAAGAATTGATGAGAGAAGCACACAATTCCACTTTCACTACCCATCTTAGGAGTACTAAAATGTCCGATAACTTGAAAAGTTACTTTTGGTGGGTTGGGATGAAAAGAATTTTGTCAAACTTTGTTGCTAGGTTCTAGACTTACTAGAGAGTGAAGACTAAGTACCAAAAACTAGGCAGTTTACTCCAGTCCCTACCAATTTTGATATAGAAAGGGGAACATGTCACCATGGATTTCACCATCGGACTACCTAAAACCAGCAAACACCAAGATAACATTTGGATAGTAGTTGATGAACTAACCAAAGCTGGTTATTTTCTTGCCATTAAGGTTACTGTTACTTCAGAGAGGCTTGCTAATCTACATATCTAAGAGAGAGTCAAATTTTACGGTGTACCCCTTAGCATTGTGTCAGACAAAGATATTAAGTTCACCTCCAAATTCTAGAATGGATTCCAAGCATCAATGGGTACCCAATTGCTTTAAGTACAACCTTTCATCCTTAGACAGATGGCAGTTAGAAAGAACAATCCAAACCTTGGAGGACACATTAAGGGCTTATGCCTTGTACTATATAGGTAGCTGGGACTGTAACTTGCCTGTAGTGGAGTTTCCCTACAACAATAGCTATCATGCTAGCATTGGCATGACCCCATTTGAAGCATTAGATGGACAGTGATGAAGGATGCAGGTCTATTGGCATGAAGTAGGGAAAAGAGAACCACTTAAAGTATAGTTAATTGACTAAACAATTAAGGTAGTCATAACCATTTGAAAAAGACTTTAACCAGCTTAGAGTGGATGAAAGAGTTATGCAGACATTAAGTTATGCAGACATTAGAAGAAGGCAGTTGGAGTTTGAAGTAGAGGATCATGTATTTCTACAGGTTCTATCATAAGGAGGTTTACGATTGAGGAAAAAAGGCATATTTAGACCTAGGTTCATTAGGTGGCTTGAGATCTTACAACAAGTCAGATTAGTGGATTACTGATTGCCCTTCCCACCCTCCCTTCAAGGCATATATGTGGTATTCTATGTTTCTAACCTCTGCAAGTATGGACATGATGTAGAGCACATAATCTACTATGAACCCTTTTAAATCAGGGGGAATCTTACATTTATGATTCTGGAAAGGAGAGAAAGGAAGCTAAGAGGCAAAGCTATTCCATATGTGAAGATATGTGAAAGCATTACAAAATGGCCAAAGCAACTTCGGAGCTTGAAAGAGAGATACAGAGAAGTGTCCCATCCTACTTACTACAGGTATCCAAAATTTCGAGAACAAAATTTTCTAAAGTGGGGAGAGTGTAAGGACCATGCAACTCGTTATGGTTAATTACGTGGGTTAGGCTAATTTAGTCGACTTATTCAGTAAACTTTGTGATTTTTTGACATATTATGTCTAGGTTAATAACTGCTCGTAGTTATGTTGTGTTTTAAATGTATGAATTTATAATGTTTGAAATTAAGGTTATTTGATTTTCTTAATATAGGTCAAATTCTAGTCATACACTAGTTAAATTGGGTCAAATGCCAATCCCCTTTTCTATCTAACTCAATTATTAAGTCAAAAAAAAGAAAAAGGGGTGGATTGGGACAATACACGGTAGAGAGAGAGGGAAAAAGATACGAACTAAAAAAAGAAAGAATAGGGGGAGGAGTTGCATTTCCTCAACAAAAAGGGATTGTTTTTGATACTCACAAAACACACATATACATACACCCACATAACATAGAGAGAGAGCACGAAAGGGGAAGAAGAAGGAAAGAAGATGAAGAGGAAGAAGAAGGAATGGCTTGAGAGTGAAGAAGGAGGCCAGCCTCACTTCTTGGGCATGCATTTGGCTTTCTCTTTGTTCAAAATTCAAGTGGCTAACTCTCTTTCTAAATTATATTGATTTCAAACTAAATTGATTTTTAGGTTTATGGTGGAATGTATGTGAATTTGAGTGATCTTTAGGGTTCATATTCCTGGTTAAAGCAACTATTAGTAGATTGTGGACTTGGAGTTGGAAATAACAGTTTTCTTGTGAAATTTGGGGATTTGGAGGCTATCGTAGTGTTTTGAAAAGGAAACTATGATGGTGTGAGTGAATTTATGGGCTTTTTGGTAGATCTATGAGTTTCACATGTCTTTTTGTTGGAGTTGTGCAACTAAAGTTTTGGACCACAAACTTTAGTTATGCATGACTTAATAATGGTGAAAATTTTAGGATTGGGCGGGGGAGGTGGGGAGGGGTTGTTTAAACAAAGAGAAAAAAATGTTGGAGAATGAAAAAGGGAAAGAAGTGAGTGTATGCAAGTATTTGTAAAGCTATCTTGTGCATTGTGGTGGATGTTTGCTAAGTATGAGTAAACCTTGCCTAATATGGACTCATCTGAGTTGTAATATCGTTATTACATTAATAGACCTTTAGTGAAGTTTTGATATGATTTTAGATTAAAGAGTTCTAAAGAAAAGGGTTGATTTAAGTATGGAGTAAACAATAGTCATGTGGTAAGTTGCAAATCCCTAAGCAAAGTGGTGAGAATCAAAAAAGAGAATTATGTTCAAAAATTATTAGAAGCTCCTTCCTTTATGTTAAGTGGTTATAGTCTTTCAAGATTTTCACGTGACCCTTTCATGACATCTATATTTTACTTATGATGCTTTATCGAATACCGAATTGTTGTCTTGATAATGCCTTGTGAGATGAGTTGAATGCAAGATCAAGATCACAGTAAGACCTTGATGTGTAATCTTGTATTGAATAATGTCATGTTCCAAACATGTCTTGGTGCTTTGAAAATCGTGTGTTCATGTTGCTCATGGCACCTCTATCATTCAAGATGTCTTATAAAAATTTTGAAATTATTATGGTTTCTAAACAAAGTTGATTGAGTAGCTTTGTATTCCACCAAATGTTATTTATGGAAAGATACTTTATTATTGTGAATGGTTTGAGGGCTTTGCAATATGGTCTTATTCAAAGAAGTGCACAACCTAGGCATTTCAAGCTATGGGATTTGTGATGCGTCTCTGGGATTCCAAAAAAATAACCTATGAGTTTCAGGTTAATCTTACCGCATCGAGGGTAAAATACATCGTTGACTTTATTATGCCCCGATGGCCTAAGTACCTAGCGGGTATGTGTTTCACCTTATTGGGAAGGAACTATAGACTAGCAATTAACAAATTCCCTAATAATGAGTTTTGGTTCAAATAAGTGAAGCATTGAAGTGTTGTGATTTTCTATATATTCCAATCCAAATAGTGTTTTAAAATGGTTTTTAGATATGTTCAGTTAAACTGAAACTATGTTCTCAATTGGTTTGCATGTGCTTTGTAAGTAAGCAAATGAACATGGTTTATATAATGCAAAAAAGTCACCTTTATCAAGATTCTAATTAGCATGAAGTAGACGCGGAGTTTTAGTTTCAATTGTTGAAAGTTTATGAAAGAGATTTCTTACCTCTATTCCTATTCTACTAATATGCTATTAATATTCATGTGCTGCTATGTAATGTATGGTGTACAAATATTTTAGGGTTTCAATGGCGTTAGTTATGCACTGAGCGTGTGGTTTGCTCACCCACTATTTTTCCCGTATCCAAGTTCAAAGTATGTATGGTCTTTATGGGAGGACGATACCTTTGGTTGTTAATTCATGTTGGGGATGTTAGTTTATTACGTTGTTTTAGACTTCTAAAGTTGTAATATATTGCTAGTTTAGCTCTGTTGACCTCCTTATAGTTGACACCATGTACCTTGTTCACAAACATGTTAAAACACTTTCTTGAGTGTTGTAGGGTTGGTTTGCCACTCGGGTGTGTAACCCCTAGAGGCCTTGTTTCTTTTATGTAAACTTGGTCAGTAGTGGCTCAATAGGTGATAAATACTTCGAGTGAGTAGCTTGTGGAGGAAGGGACCTAAATATTCCTAATGATATGCTCATTGGTTGATAAACTTCCTCATCTTTGCTTAGAATGAATATTCAAGTGGGCTCTAACGAATTGTTTTTCTTAAAAAGAATTACCCTATTATTTTCTAATTCATAAGTAATGAAGGTTAGTTTTATTTTGAAGCTTAAAGATTCCACATTGGAGTCATGGTGATGTAATATTCCTCTAATGAAGGAGGGATGTTTCACTTGGACTCAAAAAAATGAAAGGGTTAGTGGATAACCGAATAGGCTCTCTAACTCAAGATGTGAATGCAAGTTCAATGGGTACCCAAAAAAAATGTCATGCTTTCACACTTATGTAACCATGCATACCTTTGTGTGAGTGAAAAGAAATCTTATGTTTGGAACCATCTACATGCACAAGAAGAATGGAAATGATATAATCACCCTTATAATAAGAGTAGAGGTATGTTTTGAGAGTATAACATGCTTCCTATGTGTGGCAGTCACCTAACCTGAAACAGGTGTTACCTCCAGCTCATAATAAGTGTGTTGGCTTTTTTTTTTTTTTTTTTGAGAGTATATACCTATCGTGGAATAGATATTAGGCGAGTTTGTTTAGTTTTTTAATTTTCGCATTCACTGTCAAGAAACATCACCCCTTTACATGTACAATTTCTTGCCTACAATTCTCCAATTGACTACCCCTCAACTTTCTAATTGCTGGCTAATTCGGTGGTTGGATTCTAAGGAATTGGGTATTGCCATCATTCAATCAAACAACGAATTGTTTATAGGCAAGTCACGACTATTTTTGGACTTTTCATGTCCACACTCAAGGCAAACTTAAGTAAGGATGAACGCCAATTACCCTTGGTATTTTACTTGGGTCTTCTCTCTAATTACTGAGCATTGCTTTCCCTATTCAGGTTGCTTACCTTGGTGGTTGGTTAGTCACTATAAATTTTCTTTGTTGCTTCATTACTTTCTGAGTTCATTCCTTAATAGATTTGTGCCAATCGGTATACTTTCAAGTTGCAGAGTATATTCAAATCATTAATTTAGTAAATTCTTCTTCAAATTTGTTCACAATATGCAATTTTTTTAGTTCATCATTAGAGATTTGAGCGGGATTATCTGTTGTTTCAATAACCTAACTTCCAACATTTGTTTTGTTTTTAGTTACTTTTATTTCACCTATTTGAATTTATTTTTTCATTCTAGATTATTTGTTTTCAAATTGAAAATTTGTACCCCTCATGTGTCCATGGCGTCAAATGAGATTAAAAAGTTTAATTTTGGAATCTCACCTGGCCCCCTATACAAAGACTTGGTAAGCAAATCCACACTTACCTGATGAAGAAATAATAAGTTGATTAATATTTGTTGCTTGTTTCTTGTGGTTAATTTTGGGTGAACAATAGTTGAGCGTAGAATTCGGTTTGGTGTCAAATTTTTGCCTTTTGTGGTTTTGAAATGTTTAGAATGATAGTGCCCACCATGTATTTGATGAAATGCCTGAATTAATCAACAAAAGGAGATTTTGCCCAGGGATGTTTTCCTTTTATTTTCCAATTATATCTCACCCATTTATTTTGGAATAGGATTAAGTATATTGTGAGATCAATGGGCATCACTCAGGAAAGTCATCTCCCTCTTCTTCAAGCTTAATTTCCAAATTACTTCTGGTAATGCTTATTTGTTTATGACTTAAGTCTGCAATTAACTGAAAATGCTTAAACAATTGCACTTGAATAGCCTACAGCGATTGTTTTGATGTCTTCATTTGAAAATTGATGTGAATGGCAATTATTGTGGCCTTCTCCAACTAGACATTACAAGTAGTAATACAGAAAGTGCTATTACTTCACTTAGGAAGTGCAGTTATATCTCAGACCTAGGTTGTGTTGCCCTATATTCATCTATTTTGGAGCAAATTATCAGGTGGGTGGCTTCTGTTTAACAATTGTCTATGTTAACTATCTTTGGATTTAACGGTCTTTGATTGTCTAATTTTTGCAATTTTGGGGACCCTAGTTTTGATATCATTTGGAGCATTTTCAGCCTTCTCCTCAAGATTTCAGTTGTGCTTCTTATGTCCAAGATAGAACACTTCTTAGTAGTTACCAAATGAATAGAAAACTAAGCCTAGAGGATTTGTGTTGGGATATGAGCATTTTTGTTGTTGGATTTGTACCCGGACTGAGAGGGTTTATATTGGATTTGTAACTTCCTTTTGCGTAGAGAGTTATGCTTGTTTGAACATATGGTTTGTGCTTGCCTCTTTATATGTTTCTTCTAACTCTTTTTTCCCTTTGTTGGGGAGGGGGGGTTTAATGTGGCTTTCTAATTGATTGAAATTTTATAAACCTCCGTAAAAGAGCTTTAAAATGTATTACCCCTGAATATAAGTTTCAAAAGAAGGGAGCAATTCATACAGATTACTAAGGGGTTGGTTGGGTAATAACACTCATGATTTTTTAGGTAGTTTCCAGTGTTAATAATTTCTCTGTCTCTCTGTCTCTCTGTCTCTGTCTCTCTCTCTCTTTCTCCCTCTCTATCTCGCTCTCACAGATAAAATACTAGACTTGCTATATTTTAAATAGGGGTGAGCAATTCCAGGTACCAGTTCCAAAATTGAGAATAGGACCTGGAACTATTCAAACATGTTCCTCATTTTTTTGAAACCGAAACCAAAATCATAGGTTTCGGTTCCACAAGTTTGGAAACAGAAAACGTAACCATCGATTCTGGTCCCGATTCCGAGTATCCACCTCAACTATACACTTTTTCAAATTTTCGTATTTGGCACGCATTTATTTTAAAAAGAAAAAAACAATCATAACACAATGGGATCCATTCAAGGTCTATGAACTATAAAACATCATTTTATAGTTAACACCTACCCATTGAAAAAAATCCTATATCATACACTTAGGAGTATACTCCTATAAACGATGTGAGCGCCACATATTAAAAATTATTTATATGACAAATACACATTGGAAAATATATAGATCTAACATCTAGTTTGGAGCTATGTCGTGGGCTTAGTCGTGATGCCTAAAATTAAAGGGATTACTTGTATGTTTAGTCTCCTATCATAATATCTTAGATGAATGGGAGAACCTTTTTTAAACAATTATACAAACTTCACTATACAATCTTGGGTCTAGTATTAAAGATAAACCTGGGGTAGGCTCATTCTGCTTGACTTGAAGTGACCCTTTTTCTCTCTTTTTATTTTTTGGATTTTATGGTGAATCCCTAAATGACTAGTGGAGTTTCTAAGCTTAAACTTCTTTACGCATTGTCTAAGATCCATAGTTATAGTTTTGTGCTCATCAAACTTTGTACTTATACCCCTAAGATGTCCCATTATTGGCTTACTTTTGGGTTCCTATTGGGAATTAGCTTGCTTCCAGACGCCATCTCTCTCATCATCTCTATCCCAAGTAATAAGTGATGGTTCGGAAGGCGAAATTTGATCGAGGTGGGTAATGGAAGGGAAAGGTTAATAGTCTTGCCTATTGGTTGGGGGAATGACTAATGACCTGCGGTTACATAAGAAGGAGATGATGACTTGGTGGGGTTGAAGCTTTAGGCTAGGATGGGATTAAATGGGCTTAAGACGTTAGATTTAGGATGAAATCGAGCCCTTCCCTTGATTGGGACCTAAGTTAGGCTTAGAAAGCCAACTGATGCACCTAAGTTGGATCTAAGTCTATCATAAGCCTATATTGGGCCCAAGCATGACTTTAGTTTTGTTTGCCTAGAATGCGCTAGTTTAGACATATGGATAGATCCAGATGGACTTATGCATGGGTGCTAGACTAGGGAATGGGCATACGATGCATGAGCTATAAACTTATGCATGGATCAAATGCCTAGATCTTAATTGAACTCGTGCATTATGAACAACATGCATGATTGGATGTAACCTAGAATGAACCACCACTATAAAAGTCTAGTGGCTGCATTATGGATTTTGGCCTAGATGGGCTAGTGGACTCATGCATGGATCCTCTACATTTATAGACTATAAACTTATGTAAAGATCAAATGTCTAGATCTGTATGCATGTTGAATATGATTGGGTGTAACCTAGAATGGATTAGGACTCTAAATGTTTAATGGGCTACATTACGCAGTTTAGGCCTAGATGGGCTCATCTACTATCATGATGGAGCCAAACAATGCGTAACTCTTTGGGACTAGGTACACAATTGATGTGTTAAGCCTCAAAATGAACCATGTTATCCCATACACTAAATCCTAATACCCAAAGTCTAGGCTACCGATTTTATGCATGAATGCTGACTTAAGGCAAATAAACTAGACCAAGCCTCCTGCCAAGATCCTGATTCGGTTCCCGGTAGGCCCTAAAACTGACATCCTGACTCTTTCCACATTCTCTTAACTTTATATGCATGCACTCAAACTCCAGGAATCATGGTCGGGTTCTTATGGACCTAAAGGAGGCCTAATTTATACCTATCCTCCCAGACTCCGACTAGCATGATTTTTTGAACTAGAAACTGACTGGGCTGTTTTTAGGCTAAACTGAGACTATTGTTACGGCTTTCATGACTTAAACATAGGCTAGAACCAATTCGAGTATTAGGTGAAGAGCCCTAAGGGCTTAATTGGCCCAAAACCTACTTTGGTTTCTAACCCAGCTACTAAACTTGACATTTTCTAACATGGGTTCCCTAAACACAATGATAACTTTATAGAGCCCTAAATCATCAGTTCTTTGGGCATGAGTTAGGTTTAGACAACTAATTAGAGTTCTAAACATTCACAGAATCACACATATACATGAGGTTCAACCTAATCCAAAGTTCTAAGTTATAAGTGGTTTAGGTAAGGTTTAGAACCGTCCTCACATGATCTAAGTGCTTCATATGTTATGCATGAGGTACATGACAAGAATTTAACATTTTAGTTGCTTTCCCATAATATGTGGACTAGAAAAGTGTGTCACGAGTGGGTGACATAGTTCCTTTCTCAGTTGGAAATCTAATGGGCCCATTAAGTTAACCGACGGTTTTCCAAAGGGGTAATAGTAGGGTTTAACTTGGAGGTACCGTTAACTCGATACGATAACACCTTTAATGCAAGGATTGCCAATGCACCTGTAACTAAGAACAATTTTTCATGTTGAATTTCATATTTTCAACCTCTTTTCTTTGTTTTTTTTTAAAAAATTGGAGTTAGTGGAGTCATCACCATAAAAAACCGTGCCTTTGGGTTCACCCCTTACGTGTTGTCTCCGAGGAATGGTTGCACCTGCTTGTTAGGTGTTTGGATGAAATACGATTTTTTTTTTTTTCTTACTTTCAAAAAAGCATGTTAGATTGTAGCATAACTAAGAGCTTGGCCCATTGAACTGGGCCATAGCTTTGATCCGGGAACCTAATTAGAGTTAGGTCTAGTTATTTGGCATGTCTTAGGTAGTGATACCTTTTTGGCCCAACAAACTAGATGGCAGGTTTAATCCCGGGTTTCCCGGACCAAAACTCAACCCAGTTTATAGTCCAGACAATCTTATTGTCCAGATCGTAAAATCGTTCTACCTCAATATGAGAATAATTAAGAAAAAATACAGTTGATTTGGTTAATAGAGTCGCTAGTGAGTTTTTAAGAAAACTTACAAACTATGTTTACCTTCTAAAATAAGCCATAAAGTGAAAGGAACACCTAAAGGGATAAGAAGGTTCATCATATGAAAGGCCCCCAAGTAATCCCTGTTGTGAGGACCGTCTGACTCTATATCCTCGAATTAAGGATCCAGATTTACGGGCAAAGGTACGGTGTTGGAATGGAATGCATCATGCCACTGCTTGTCATCACCGACGACTTCTGCTAATCAATATGGGAAAAATGATAATTACACTAACAAACAATCATGAAGCATATTAGTATTAAATAATAAGAATCAAGAGTACGATGCTAGTCTAGAAGAATTCAAAGAAATAATATAAACAATTACAGCGGGTGGGTTTAAACTGATTAAAGATTACATCCTTACTAAACCCAAGATTAAATAAATACAGAGTAAGAAATTAGACACAAGAAGGGAAGGTTTTTGAAAAATTTGCACCCTTAGGTTACCTGCTTGAGTGACTTAGAGATCCAACGATTGAGACTATTGAGCCTCGACTTGTGCCTTAGAGGGGTTTGAGGATGGATTTTGGAAGTCTTAGTCTTCTCTTATAACTTCCCGCGTGTCCTCTCCAGTTTTTGGAGTGTTTCTCTTTGATTTTATGATGTGTTCAAGCCTTGGGATGGGCTCCTTTTTATAATTAAAGGGATAATATGAGTTGATTTAGAGAAAGGAGATCTAATTCAACTCTTAATAGGCTTAAGTTAGATGGTTACACTAATCTTGACAAATCTATAATAGTTGAACTCATTTCAGAAGCGGAGAAGGACACTACCAACTTGGCCGGGATCTTACCGCAAGGTACCTGACCTAGTTGTTGGCCAGTTGATGCTAGTCCCCCATCGGGGTTTTTGTGCCAGGCTGGGCTGCAACATCTTTCGGCTATAACTCTGTCATTTGACCTTCATTTTAAGTGATTCAGTTTTTTCCTAAAAGATTATTGAGTTTATTTTCTAGTGACACGAATTTCATAACTTTTGGATAATAGATGAAAATATCAGTAAAATAGGAACATGTATCATTTTCAGCGCAAGCCCTAACATTCGACTTATATCTTTTCCTTTGCTTATTGCCTTTTAATGTGCAACATGTCATTATAAATCTTATTCAATGAATAATATTAATATATAAACTCAATAACTTTATGCACCCTATAGTAGGATGAAAATATAGAATGAATCTTAACTAGACACTAAATATGATCAATTTGGGCCTATTTGGATTCATTTAGCCTTTAATGGGCATCTTTGGGTATAGATTGTGGATTAAGGGATGTTTGTGCATTTTGAAGCTCTTCATTTTCAACATACTGGGGTCCCCAAGTCTTATTTGATCGGTTTATCATCATCGAACATTTTATAAAAAAAGGAGACACTTTTTAGGTGTATACAAGGATTTAATTCAAGCATGAAGAGGGGGGCCCTAAGAGAGTCATCTTAGGCTATTCGCAGTCCAGGACCATGTGCCACTAGCAAGACCTGTGCGGGACACGCGGCTGCTGCACCCTAGGACACGCGTGCTGAAAACAGGGGATAGAACTACTAGGCATTCCATTTTGCGGGTAGTTTTTTGTCTTTTCTAGGCATTTAATGTGTTGTTCCGTGTATTGGCAACAAACCCAACACTGCGTTTCACTAGCAGGTTGACAAAAAAAATTAAGTGCAAGAATATAGCCATTAGACTGGGTTTGCATGGTTTTTTGGGCTGACCCAAATATAGTTGTTGCAACCCAGCCAACGGCATGATTTGATTTTTTTTTTGAATGTGAATTTTGACTATAAATATGAATTACTGATGTGTGAAAATAAATGTAAAATTGCTTCTCATTCTCTCAATCTGAAAGTCTCTCAAATATTTTGTTGTTATTATTATTTGGGAGGTGTTTTTGAAGTTGAAGAATCAAGAAAAAAGTGAAGTGAAGTGAAGAGATTTGTAACCATTTTTAATTTTTTGTTATACATATTTATTCCTAATCATATGTTTAAATATTTGAAATTTTCTTAGTTTGTTATACATGAAATTGTTTAAAAATGAATATGTATAATTTAAATATTAAAATTAATATGTTTCATTTTCAAGTTAAACATTGAAATTGAAAAAGATGTTAGAAAATCATGTCTTGTAAGTTTAATTTGTACGTTTGAATTATGATGTTGAAATTAATTGTTATATACATGTTTATATGTTTAATTAATAAGTAACATGTTTTAATTCAAAAGAAATTAGAAATTTATCTTAAATTTAGAGGCTTATGTTTCAATAAGTAACATGTTTAAATTTATGGGCTTATGTAACATGTTTAATATTTAAAATATAAATCTTTAAATTCCTTTATCACAACAAGATTAAAGAATATACATGTTCAAATTTTAAAGAAGTTAGAAATGTTAAAGAAGTTATAACATGTTTAATATTTAATTTACAACATGAAATTGAACTTCAAAGTTAAATATGGGAAATTTATAAATTTGAAATTTGAATAAGTTGTAATGAAATTATTATGCACCAAAATATGAATATGTTCGAATGGAATAGTTGTAAATTTCTCTAATTCCATGTTTGCAAAGTTGACAATCTTTTACAAGTTTAACTAAAAAAGATGTTACAAATATATCTTTAAAGTCTTATGTAAGATGTTTGTACATGTTGGGAAATTTAATTTTTTGTTTCACATATTTATTTATTTTATATGGTTAATTGTAGTTAATATAAGTTGAAGTTGAGAATTAAGGTGAAGTTGGAAATTGTTAGAATATATTTATCTTCTTAGGTAATTTGTTTGATATTTATAATCTTAGATAATTTTTTTTTGTACGTTATAAATCGAAGCTAGATGCTTAAATTAGTTGATAAACATGTTGTATGTTGACAAGATTGGACTAACTTGATAATGTTCATTGTAATTGGCATGTTCAATTTAAAATTAATGAAATATTCTTTTAACTTGTTACGTTCATGTTGAATTAATGTTAAGTTAATATGTTTTAATTACTATGATAAGATGTTGAAATCAAATGCGTAGTTTAAAATAATTTAAATGTTAAATCAAATACTTAGTTTTAAATAATTTAAATGGTAAATCACATGCTTAATTTTAATTTTTAACTTAGTATTCTTTTAACTTGGTTTGCATGTGTAATTGAAGATTTTGTAATTTGAATAAAGTGAAGTTTAATCGACTAGTTAGAATAAAAAATTGTTTACTACATGCAGGCGAACATAAAATGGACCCTAATAACACAAAATCATCCATGCATCTACTTATTAGGGACGAATTACAATGTGAACCTGGGAATAGTTCAGACCTTCCCCCGCGCCCCCCCGAATTTGCAACATTACCCATCACCACATAACCCCACATTATTCACAACAATACCTACCGCAATACCCCCCTAAATTGGCAATATTACCCACCACCGTAGAATACCCCATCACCACAAAACACCCTACCATAAAGTTTTAGCTATAGATCAATGCCCCCTCCATATTGCCTACCCTAACCTCCTCGTACGACCTCATCAGCCCCTCATCCTCTGCCCAGTAAAAACCCCACCAATAAGGAGGGTGGTGTAGTGCCCCCCAAGTGGATGTTAGAGGAGAATCATTACTTGGTCAAGTCGTGGATTAATGTAAGCACGAATCCCATCACCAAGGCAGATCAAAAGTTAGCGAATTTTTGGAGTAAGGTGACCTACACCTTCAACCGGCACATTCCTAATGGAGCTACAAAGAGAATGAGAAAGGTTGTCAATGCTCTTTGGAAGTGAGCAACTCCATTACTGTCCAAATGATGCACTTGTGTGGCTCAAGCATACCGGTTGAGCCCAAGTAGTGCAAACAAAGACGACATTATACAAAAGGCCCAAGATCTTTATGCTGCTATTGTGGGCAAACCTTTTAACCTCATTCATTGGTGGGTATTATTGAAGACCAACCTAAATGGGAGACCTTCTGCGATCAATATGCAAAAGCATCTTCCAAATGGTTAAGGGTAAATGAGGTTGGGGCGTACTCTGGGAGTGACACCCCTAGCACCCTTAGCACCCCTAGCACCCCTAGCACCCCCACAACACCTGCCAGTGAAGATACACCAAATGAAGAAGTTGGTGGGCTTATCCGCCCCATTGGAAGAAAAGATGCCTACAGAAACGCAAATGAGCAAGTGGTGGATCCAATGTTGGATCTAGTGACCAAAGAGATGTCAACTTTAGGGGCAACAAATGCAAAGAACAACACCATGTTTGAACTATATGTCCTAATGCAAGAAAAGAAGGCGGATGTAGCGCTGAAAGCTATTGAATTAAGAGATCGACATCAATCCTTGAAAGAAAGGGAGCAACGCCTTAAGGAGATAAAGTATGATGACAGAATTTTGAGAATGAACATTGCTGAGATGTGTCCTAAAGAGCAAGCTCAATAGGGCCCAATTCAATAAGAAATTAGGAGCCGTACTGCGAAAAATCGTCCACTTCTGATTTTGACACTTCTTTAGATTGAAACCTGTATTGTAGTTTAACGAAATGGTTGCTAGGTTATGTTTATGTTTTTTTTTTTTTTGGTTGTCTTTTAAGGAAATGTTAGTCGTATTTGGAACCTTTTCCATTTATGTAATGAAATATTTATTTTTGAGTTAATGCGTTGATGTATAAATTCATAATTAGTTTTTGAAAATTTTTATTTTTATGTTGATGGGTTGATTTTCTAATATATGTAATTTTATGTTTGACTTACATTTGCAACTTTATTTTTATATGCATAGGTATTCCATAATGAGTGATTCATCCTCCTTATCTATTTTGTCATACTCACCAGATGGTTTGATCTTCACAGTAGAAGATCACCGATATCGGAAACTATTGTCAACAATGAAACTAGCCCGGAGTTGTTAGAGTTGGCTATAAAGATTAGATAAATTAGACAATAGAATAGGGCTTCTTCATGATCGCGAAAACCAAGAAAAAGAAAAGATTTATAAAGAGAGATCGACAAGCAGCACATGATCACCTCTACATAGACTACTTCACCAAAGACCCAATCTATAACAGATCCCATTTTCAGCATAGATTTCGTACGTGAAAGCACTTGTTCTTTCGCATAGTTAATTGACGACCTCAAGAGTTATTTTGAGTACTTTCAATTGATGTACGATGGTCTTGGTAGGCATGGGTTGATGCCCCTCACAAAGTGCACCGCAGACATGCGAATTTTAGCTTATGATATATCGGCAAATTGTGTCGATGAATACTTGAAGATTGGTGAAAGCACAACTATGGAGTGCATAAAAAATTTTACCCTCGGGGCCATTCAAGTGTTTGGGGAAGAGTAATTAAACCAACCCATGCTGATGTTGATAATTTATTACTAGTGGCAGAAGCTCGTGACTTTTCGGGTATGTTAGGAAGCATTGACTGTATGCACTGGGAATGGAAGAACTATCCATCGGGTTGGAAATGAGTGTTTGAAAAAGGGATATATAGAGTCCCTACCTTGATTCGTGAAGCTGTTGCTTCCTATGACCTTTGGATATGACATGCATTCTTTGGATACCTAAGAAGCCTCAATGATTTAAACGTCCTCCAGCTATCCGATGTTTTTCAAAAGGTGTATGAGGGTTGGGCTCCAAAATGCAAATATGTTGTCAATGGTTGCAAGTACAATATTGGTGTAATACCCGCATTCTTAGTTTTACATTAAGCTAACTATCTTGATCTTTTTGACATTATAAAATCATATTTTGTAAACGATATGAGTTAAATTATTATTGATGTGTTTATGTGAACGATAATTTTATTAAAAAGGATATTATTATTGCTGTTAATAATATTATTATTATTAGTTTGAAATTTTTTTCAATGATTTTAATAAGCGTTAATAAAGATTATTAATGGGTACTAAATAAAGGAGGAACTTGAATACGATTGGATTGTCAACCTTCGAATTAGTTTCGTTGTTGATTAATTCGAAGCTTGATATACTTGGGAACGAATAATCGATGTAGGAATGTGTTATCGATTTGGGTTTGGAATAGGGGACAGGCGATATTTTGGTAAAATCACGAGAGGCCTTTTCAACCCCCTCCTAGTAGACATGAGCCCCCCGACCCCCTTTCATCTTCTCTCTCTGTGTTCTTCTTCTTCCTCAGCTTTCCTCCTCTATACATGCGCCATTAAAGCACCGAATCCCACCAGATTTTCGCTTCATCCAGCACCAATTTCCTTAGATTTCACCTCCCTAGCGTCAAACGAACCTTCATAACAAATTGTAGGCAGACACTCAAAAGAAATCGCCACATTTTTGGTGGGTTTGAGCGCTGAATTAAAGCCCCAGACACTTGTTAAAGCTTGGTCATGCAATCTTGTTTCTAGTTGCTTCGAATCCTCTACAAGTTGGGAGTAAATTCGCAGCTTCAAGCATCCATCACAACCTCAAGCCAGTGAGTGAAGTTTGGGTCAAATTAAGGTCCATTTTTACGTGGGTTAGGTGTGGATTGGGTCTGCTCGTGCGTCAGTGAGCAAAGATCAGGAATTGGGGGTTTTTCAGCACTCAAAGTCAAGCCAGCAACCTTGAAATCGAACCTCTAGCTTGGATTCCCGGTTGGTTTCTCTCCTCCTAAATTATTAGTAATTTCAATGAATTTTACCGATTTTAGTTAATGCATGTTAGAATATGAGTTAGCAGTCAGTATTTAGAGAATTTAGAACCAAAATTGAGTAATTATGGTGATTATGCTGATTACATGATTCTCGCATTTCGAGTTGATACGTGGTTGTAATAACCTGTCAGTTTGAAGATTTGTAGAGTAAGCAGAATACTTCTATAATGCTGCTATTGCATTAGTTTTGCATGCCTGAATTCTGTTTTGAAGGTTGCATGTGAATGTTATGCCCATAGGATGCTAACTGGACATTTGAGGTAATATTATAGTAAGCTGAATTCTGTTTAAATGTTACTGCCAGATCAGCATGGGCATGTTTATGTTCTGTTTGTGGTAATTACATGAGAATGCTATGCCTCTGGATGTTGGTTTGTGAACTAAATGATTGAATTATTGTGCTAATGAACCAGTTTGGTAGTTAGATGGTTTGAGGTGGAACTATTGAGTGAATCGAGGTTCTTATGGTTGTTATTGTGTGAGGAGGGAGCCTGGGTTTTATATTGACCGTAATTGTGTGGATTGCGAGGTATATAGAATTATTAGATTGATTCTGCTTAAACTATTCCTACGAAGTGTTATGAATGTGCTACTTATGAAACCCTTTTCTCTTGATGTTGTTAAGTGATGCTATGTGATTACGTTTTGAACTTAGACAACTTTAAAAAAGGTCGTCAAACGCTTGTTTTTATAATTGCGAATGTTTTGAGTATTTACCAGTTGCCTATTAGTTTGTTAAGATGTTTGAAGCGTAAAAGGGTCCTAAATCGTCGAACTACTCAGTAAATGACCCAACTGAATAGTTGATAGGTCTAGGAATTAAAAAGCAAACTAGTAGTAAGTTTGGAAGCATTTTTAGGGCTTTGGTTTGATTATGTCCCCATCTTTGAGTTTAAAAGAGAGTTAAACAAACCTAAAATGGGCAACTGAAGGTGTTAACTATGAAACTTGGTTGAATTATATACTAGCCACTTACTTTGAGTTTCAAATTGTGAATTAGTAAACTCTTTATGATTTTAAGAAGCTTCCTGTGTTGAAAATGAAAAGAACCATAAACCATTAGTAGGTTTATGGGTTATTTTACTAGACAAGCATAATTTTAAAAAAGTAAGCAACTATTAAAGAGAGATGAATTGTGATTCACTTGAAGGTGAAACTTGTTGTGTGACAGTGACTTCTTTTAATAACCTATGAGGGTTTATATGACTTTTATGGCTAAGATTAGTGCTTGAGTAGACAAATGATTAGGGAATTGACTCAGTTTGTGGGAACCCTAATGCCTAGGGAGATAGACTGAGAAGTGGGAACCCTAGAAGACTCTGACGACAGTAACGGTCCAAAATATGTTAAACCCCGGGGATAATTGATGCATGAGCGACGGCCTCACATAGGGCAAGTGATGATCTCCCCTAATTAGCACGTTATGAGATCTTATACCTAAAAGAGAAGATGTTTCCTGATAAATGAGAAAAGTGATTTGAATTATTACCAATGTGAGTATTTCAGGAACTTTTAGAAAGAATATGAGCCTTAAAGAGGCTAGTGTGATTTATAAACTATTCTTTAATATATCATGAGTCACTATGTTTTCAAAATGTGTATTTGAAAGCTTTTAACTCTATCCTTGTTGCTTACTTGCTTATGTGCCTAAATGCTAGTTCATTAAGGAAGATTTGTTATTAAGGGTCTAGAAATAGGCTTGAGTGGCTAGTACGAAGCATCTGAGTGATGATAATTCTCCTTTGGGGACTATGTTTGCCTAATATGGTAGTAATATGCAATTGTTGTGTGACTGCTACTTAATATTATTGCATGCAAATGGTTTTGGTTTTTAAGGAGTTGAGGAATGCCAACTGAATGTATGGTAGCTCATCCCTTTCCTTATTCAATCTTCCAGGTTCAGCTTAAGCAGGTATAAAGGATGTTTTGAAGTTCTTTTGATGTTGACTTATCAGCAGTCTCTTTTTGCGAATCCCAATTATATAGTAGCTATGAAGTGTTTGATGCTTTACAATGTTTGTAATGGTTTAAGGCCATCATAGAATGTGTAAGCATATAATCGGCTTTGTACCTTTATATATAATGTTTTCACCCTTATGCCTAGTTGGTTGACTATTAGTGACCTGGACAGGTGGCCCGAGGTGATGAATTTAGTCACCTTTTTGCCTTGTTGTGTCTTTTATCCATTCACAGGTAACCTTAGCTAAGCTAAAACCATAAAATGTTACAAAACCAGGGGAAACTCTTGCAGTTTTTATCCAGAACATCTATCTAGTTACTAATGACCTTACTCATCTTCAATAGCCTTAGGGAGTTCTTTTAGGAATCCTGGCGGTGTGACTCTTCCTCAGGTTGGGGTTATTACATTTTAGGTGGTATCGAAGCCATAGGTTTGCATTACGCATTTAGATAACATAATAGGCGTGTGATGTGTGAAATACGTGACTTATGTGCTTATGTGATCATGTCTTACTTGGTATTACTTATATTAATAAGTGCATGACTTATGATATAAATGTATATGCTGGTTCTCCCCTTACTATTACAGCGGTAGTGTACGATGGTGTTCTACATAACTGATTACGTATATCTACCCTTCTGGTGGGCCGTATGGAATACGGTTATGTATTGGCAAGTTTTGCAGATGCACAACCGATGGGGTCCCCACAGGGTTACCCAAAATTAATGGGTAGTGTTGTTTATAAGGAAGATACCGTTGGATGAGAGCTGGAGGGAAGTAGCATTCACCTTGTGACATTAGACCCTACACATGGATGCATATGCCCTTTTTACTTATCTAGGTTTGTTAGAATTCCTACTACGGCCAGAACACCATATAAACCACTTGGGGTTCACTCTACTCCAAAGAAGCGCTGTTGCCACCCAACTCGTCTAGACCGAACTCATTCAGCTTGTGGTGAGCCAACACCTCCCCACCACTGTGGCTAAGAGGAATCAGGTAGAGCATCATCAAATGAGACATTTCTTTGCTGAGAGGCCTCAAGCAAAGCGCTACAAGTGAATTACCACAATGTGGGTGCACTGGGTAGACGCCTACAGAATGCTCTACCCCTGAGGATGGCAAGCTATCATACTCAGGATGGAAGAGCTAGTAGATAGAACATAGCATCATCGAGTATACTCCCACTATGATATTACAAGGGCTATTAGCCTCGGACCACGACCAATATGAGAGTTTGGACGAGTCCATGGCCGATGACTTCTCTGGAAGTGATAACTCAAGCGAGGAGTAAGAAAGAATAGTGTGAACTCATGTTCACAGATGTTATGTTATATATAAATAAGTTAGATGTAAGCCTTTTAAGTTTGTTTCCTTCAAATATGAAGCACTAGGATGATGAGAGTGTCCAATGACTCGTATGTCACACTACTAATGTCCAGTTGAAATAAATACAAATGGGTACCTGCCGAGTGTTATGTGCACAGTAGTTTGTTTAAGCGTGTACGTGCATTTCCTCAAGCAAGATGTGATATGCATGTGTACCTATGTAAAGGTTGAGTTGAAACTTAACTTGTGGCTATACATAACATCTTTCACCCACTTACGAATCATTTCATTAACCAAGGAATCCTACCCTTATAAGTTCTAAAGTGATTGCGTGTTAATCCCTAGTTGAAAATATAACTAAGTAATCCTTTGTGTAATTATGTGACAGATGCCTCCTTAATGTGAACAAATCCCAGAACCCACTGACATGGAAATGATATGTCAGTTTAACAAACTTAAACCTCCCAAGTTTAGGGGTGGAACCAACCCCATTGTATATAAGGAGTGGCTTTGAAGAATGGAAAACTTATTTGGAATCATGGAATGCCTTGAGAGGTTTAAGGTGCGTCTGGCCACCTATCAATTTGAAAAAGAAGTAGAATTCTGGTGGGGAACAATAAAACCCAGGGCAGGTGAACCTGGACTGACTTGGAATCAATTGAAAGCGTTAATGGATGCTCAATATTACTCTCGGGACGTGAGAATAGCTAAGGAATAGGAGTTCCTACACTTGAAGCAAGGGGAAATGAGTATCATAGAATATGCGGTGAAGTTCAATGAGCTAAGCCATTTTGCACCAAATCAAGTGGCCACCGAAGAAATAAGGATGGGCCACTTTGAACAAGGATTAAAAGGGGAAGTGAAGCAAACAATAGCGGGGCATGCTTATGCCAATTTTCAAGAAATGTACCAAAGGGCTATGAAAGTAGCCCGCATCATGAATGAAACTGAAACTGAAAATAGAGAAAAGTGCCAAGCAAAAAGAAAATTCGGCCCTAGATGATCGAACTCGCAGGGAAATAAGAACTTTAAGAAGTTACAAGGGAAAACACCCTAAACAGTGGCAACAGAAGAGAACATGTGTTCAGTGTGGGCGCCACAACTATGGCCCATGCAAAGGCATCACAAGTCAATGCTTTGGATGTTAAGAAAGGGGCCACAGGTTCACTAATTGCCTAAAGGCCATGCGAAATAACCAAGGAAATACACAGAGATCAGGAGTAGGGAACAACCCAGCTGCATAACGGAGTCACCCTCCAGTTGGTGCTTCCTTAGGAGGCAATAGAAACAACAAGAAGCCACAAACAAAAGTACGGGTATTCTATTTAAAAGGAGAAGAAACCAAGGAACCTACTAACACAGTGTCAGGTATTCTTCTTGTGAACCATCTTTATGCTCGCATCTTATTTGATTCTAGCGCTACTCATTCTTTTGTGGACTCGGAATTTGTAAAGAAACTTACAAGTAAGCCTTACAAGATGGATATACAACTTTATATGACCTCTCCCTTCGAAACTATCTACCATACTGATCTTTTCTATAGAGACTATACTGTTAATGTAGAAGGGAAAATCCTCCTTGCTGACTAGGTACAACTAGAAATCCAAGGATGGGATGTTACTTTGGGGATGGATTGGTTAGCTAAGCATAAAGTGACTATAGATTGTGAAAAAAAGCTAATCACTTTCTTGATCCTTGAAGGAGAGAGGATGGAGTTTAGAGGAAATGGATGTCAGAAAACTATGCCAACTATATTTGCCATACAAGCCTTCAAAATGTTAAGAAAGGGGTGTCAAGGTTATCTGTGTGCAATAGAGATGACAGAGCAAAAAGAGCCAGAGTTGAGTGAGATCCCAGTGGCGAGAGAGTTCCCAAATGTATCCCAAGAAGTGTCAGGATTGCCACCCAATCAAGAAATTGAGTTTACAATAGATCTGGTGCCAGGCACTACCCCAATATCTAAGTTCCTTATCGTATGGCCCCTGCTGAACTTGCTGAGTTAAAGACTCAACTTCAAGAACTACTATACAAAGGGTTGATTCGACCTAGTGTCTTACCATAGAGAGCCCCCGTACTTTTTGTAAAAAAGAAGGATGGAAGTTTAAGACTGTGTATCGATTACCGAGAGCTGAATAAGGTGACCATCAAAAACAAATATCCTCTCCAAAGGATTGATGATTTATTTGACCAACTAGTAGGCTCTATAGCATTCTCTAAGATTGATATGAGATCAGGATACCATCAGTTGAAAATTAAAAAGGAGGATGTACCTAAGACTGCCTTTCGAACCCGATATGGGCACTCGGAATTCCTAGTGCTTCCATTTGGGCTAACTAATGCCCCAGCATTCTTCATGGACTTAATGAACAGGGTGTTCAAACCTTTCCTTGATAAATTCATGGTAGCGTTCATCGATGATATCTTGGTATACTCTAAAACCAAGGAGGAATATACAGATCACCTGCAAATGGTGTTGGAAACTCTTGAAAAACACAAGTTGTATGTTAAGCTAAAGAAATGCGAGTTTTGGCTTCAAAAGGTGCACTTTTTGGGTCATGTGGTGTCTCAAAAAGGCATTTCAGTGGATCCTACAAAAGTGGAGGCAATTGTGAACTGGCCAAGGCCCACTAATGTGTTTGAGGTGTGAAGCTTCCTAGGTATGGCGGGATATTACAAAAGATTTATAGAAGGATTCTTTAAGTTAGCCATGCCTATCAACAAGCTACTTTGAAAAAGCAATAAGTTTGAATGGAAAGAAGAGTGTGAAAATAGCTTTTAAGAACTAAAGGAACTAGTGGTAATCGCCCCAGTGCTAGCATTGCTTGAAGGCAATGAGGGATTTGTGGTTTGTAGTGATGCATCTAAGAAGGGATTGGGGTGCGTTCTAATGCAGAAGGACAGAGTTATCACTTATGCCTCTCACCAACTGAAGTCATATGAGGAAAATTACCCAACATATGACTTAGAATTGGTTGCAGTTATATTTGCATTGAAGATTTGGAGACATTACCTCTATGGAGTAAAGTGTGAGATATACACCAATCATAAGAGTCTGAAATATATCTTTACTCAGAAGGAGTTAAATATGAGACAAAGAAGATGGTTAAAGCTTCTAAAGGATTATGATATGGAGGTCAAATACCATCCTAGTAAAGCAAATGTAATGGCAGATGCTTTGAGCAGAAAATCCACTAGTTCTTTAGCTAGTCTACTTACTCAGGAGAAAAGACTTCTAAGGGAACTTGATACCCTTCAGATAGAAATAGTACTACTAGGGCATCAAAACTATCTAATAGCACTCCAGGTTACCTCCCCAATAATAAGCAAATCAAGTAGCATTAGAAGAAAGATTCTGAGATTATGAAAATCAGGAAAAGAGTAGAAGAAGGAAGGATTAAAGAATTTAAAATTCAAAATGATGTGCTTCCGTACAGGAACAGATTATGCATCCCTTATGTATAAGACCTTAAGAGGAACTGTTCAAAGAAGCACATAACTCAGCTCTTACTAACCATCCAGGGAGCACCAAGATGTACCATGACCTGAAAATGCATTTCTGGTGGATAGGGATGAAAAGAGATATCGCAGATTATGTGCTTGCTGCCTTACATGTCAAAGATTAAAGACTTAACACCAAAAACCTGGGGGATTGCTTCAGCCCTTACCTATTCCAGTGTGAAAATAGGAGCATATCACTATGGATTTTGTCATTGGATTGCCAAGAACCACTAAGCAGCATGATAATATCTGGATGGTCATTGATAGACTGACCAAGACTTCACAAGTCCTACTTATGAAAACCAGCTTCATCTCCGAGTAATTAGTAGATTTATACATCAAGGAAATAGTCAAATTGCACGGAGTACTCCTTAGCATAGTGTCAGATCGAGATACCAAGTTTATATCCACGTTCTGGCATGGATTCCAAGAAGCAATGAGAACTGAAGTATGCCTGAGTACAGCCTTCCATCCTCAGTCAGATGGGCAATCTAAAAGGACTATTCAAGCCCTAGAAGACATGCTAAGCGCCTGCGCATTAGAGTACGTAGGAACTTGGGATCACAACTTACCCCTGGTCGAGTTCACATGCAATAACAGCTACCATGCAAGTATTCGTATGGCCCCTTTTGAAGCGCTGTATGGCTGGCGCTATAGAACTCCTATTTGTTAGGAAACAATAGGAGAAAAAGAACTCTCTAAGGTGGAATTGATTAAACAAACAATCGAAGTAATCGAAATCGTGCGTAAAAGGTTACAAGCTGCCTAGAATAGGCAAAAAGAGTTACGCAGATATTAAGAGAAGGCTTTTAGAATTTGATGTTGGGGACCACGTATTCCTAAAAGTCTCCTCACTCAAGGGAAGCATAAGGTTTGGTCAAAAAGGGAATTGAGACCAAGGTTCGTTGGACCATTTTAAATTCTATAAAGAATAGGCCCAGTCGCATATCGATTAGCCCTACCGCCTTCACTGCAAGGCATACATGACGTATTCCATGTATCCAGCCTCCGAAAGTACATTTCGGATCCATATCACGTCATCAAGTTTGAGCCCCTGCAGATTAAGAAAAACCTCACATGTGTGGAAGAACCTATTCCAATATTGGAAAGAATGGAGACGAAACTCAGGAATAGGAGCATTCCCTATGTTAAAGTGCTTTGGAAGCATCACAAGATAGCCGGAGCAACCTAGGAGCCAGAAAAAGAAATGAGGGAGAAGTATTCAATCTTATTTCCACCAGGTAAGCAATTTCGTGGGCGAAATTCTTTTAAGGGGGAAAGGATGTAATACCCGTGCCCTTAGTTTTATGTTAAGTTGACTGTCTTGATCTTTTTGACGTTATAAAATCGTATTTTGTAAACGATATGAGTTAAATTATTATTGATGTACTTATGTGAATGATAATTTTATTAAAAATCATATTATTGTTGCATTTAATATTATTATCGTTATTAGCTTGAAAGTTTTTCGACGATTTTAATAAGCGTTAATAAAGATTATTAACGGGTACTAAATCGAGTAGGAACCCGAATATGATTGAATTGTTAACCTTCAAATTAGTTTCATTGTTTATTAATTCGAAGCTTGATATATTCAGGAATGAATAATCAACGGAGGAATGTGTTATCGATTTGGGTTTGGAATACGAGGTACGAGATTAGACTAGCAGATTTAAGTATTGGGCAAACTTGAAACAAAAATAGGGGATGCAGGGTATTTTGGTAAAATCACATGAGGCTTTTTCTTCCTCCACCTCGCAGACACGAGCCCCTCGACCCCCTTCCATCTTCTCTCTCTGTGTTCTTTTTCTTCCTCAGCTTTCCTCTTCCATACATGCGCCACTGAAGCACCGAACCCCACCAGATTTTTGCCTTAGCCAGCACCAATTTCGTCAGATTTCACCTCCTTAGTATCAAACAAACCTTCATACCAAATTCTGGGCAAAAACTTGAATGAAATCGCCATGTTTTTGGTGGGTTTGAGCGCTGAATTAAAGCCCCAGACACCTGTTAAAGCTTGGTCATGCAATCTTATTTCTAGTTGCTTCGAATCCTCTATAAATTGGGTGTAAATTCACAGCTTCAAGCATCCATCACAACCTTAAGCCAGTAAGTGAAGTTTGGGTAAAATTGGGTTCCGTTTTTGTGTGGGTTAGGCGTGGATTGGGTCTGTTCGTGCGTCAGTGAGCAAGGATCAAGAATTGGGGGTTTTTCAGCACTCAAAGTCAAGCTAGCAACCTTAAAATCGAACCTCTAGCTTGGATTCTAGGTGTGGTTTCTCTCCTCCTAAATTATTAGTAATTTCAATGAATTTTACTGATTTTAGTTAATGCATGTTAGAGTCTGAGTTAGTAGTCAGTATTTAGAGACTTTAGAACCAAAATTGAGTAACTATGGTGATTATGCTGATTTTAGAATTCTTGCATGTTGAGTTGATGAGTGGTTGTAACAACCCATCACTTTGGAGATTTGTAGAGTAAGCAGAATATTGCCATAATGCTGCTGTTGCATTAGTTTAGTATGCTTAAATTCTGTTTTGAAGGTTGCATGTGAATGTTATGCCCATAGGATGCTAACTGGATGTTTGAGGTAATATCATAGCAAGCTGAATTCTATTTAAATGTTACTGCCAGATCAGTATGGGTATGTTTATATGCTGTTTGTGGTAATTATATGAGAATGCTATGCCTCTGGATGTTAGTTTATGAATTAAACAATTGAATTATTGTACTAATGAACCGAGTTGGTAGTTAGAAGGTTTGAGGTAGAACTATTGAGCAATTCGAGGTTCTTGTGATTGTTGTTGTGTGAGGAGGTAGGCTAGGTTTTATATTGGCCACAATCGTGTGGATTGCGAGGCATATGGAATTATTAGATTGATTCTGCTGAAACTGTTCCTGCGAAGTGTTACGAATGTGCTACTTGTGAAACCCTTTTCACTTGATGTTGTTAAGTGATGCTATGTGATTGAGTTTTGAACTTAGACATCTTCAAAAAGGGTCATTAAAGGCTTGTTTTCATAATTGCGAATGTGTTGAGTATTTACCAGTTGCCAATTAGTTTGTTAACATGTTTGAAGCGTAAAAAGGTCCTAAATCGTCGAACTACTCAGTAAATGACCCAACTGAATACTCAATAGGTCTAGGAATTAAAAAATAAATTAGTAGTAAGTTTGGAAGCATTTTTAAGGCTTTGGTTTGATTATGTCCCCTTCTTTGAGTTTAAAAAAGATTCAAACAAACCTAAAATAGGCAACTGAGGGTGTTAACTATGAAACTTGATCGAATTATATACTAGCCACTTTGAGTTTCAAATTGCAAATTAGTAAACTCTTTATGATTTTAAAAAGCTTCCTGTGTTGCAAATGAAAAGAACCATAAACTATTAGTAGGGTTATGGGTTATTTTACGAGACAAGGATGATTTTAATAAAGTAAGCAACTATTAAAGACAGATAAATTGTGATTCACTTGAAGCTGAAACTTGTTGTGTGACAGTGACTTCTTTTAATAACCTATAAGGGTTTATATGATTTTAATGGCTAAGATTAGTTCTTGAGTGGACAAATGATTAGGGAGTAGACTCAGTTTACAGGAACCCTAATGCCTAGGGAGATAAACCCAGAAGTGGGAACCCTAAAAGACTCTGACGAGAGTGATGGTCCAAAATATGTTATACCCGGGAGATAATTGACGCGTGAGTGATGGCCTCATATAGGATGAGTGACGATCTCCCCTAATTAGCACGTTATGAGATCTTATGCCCAAAAGAGAAGATATTTCCTAATAAATGAGAAAAATGGCTTGAATTTTTACCAATGTGGATATTTCAGGAACTTTTAGAAAAAATATGAACCTTGAAAATGCTAGTGTGATTTATAAACTATTTTTTGATATATCATGAGTCATTGCATTTTCAAAATGTGCATTTGAAAGCTTTTAACTCTATCCTTGTTGCTTACTTACTTATGTGCCTAAATGCTAGTTCATTCAAGAAGATTGGTTATTAGGGGTCTAGAAATGAGCTTTAGTGGCTAGTATAAAGCATCTGGGTGATGATAACTCTCCTTTGGGGACTAAGTTTGCCTAATATGGTAGTAATATACAATTGTTGTGTGACTGCTACTTAATATTATAGCCTGCAAATGGTTTTGGTTTTTAAGGAGTTGAGGAATACTCACTGGGCATGTGGTAGCTCATCCCTTTCCTTATTTTGTTTTCTAGGTTTAGCTTGAGTATGTACAAAGGATGTTTTGAAGTTATTTTAATGTTAACCTGTCAATAGTCTCTTTTTGCTAGTCTCAATTATATAGGAGCTGTGAAGTGTTCGATGCTTTACAATGTTTGTAATTGTTTAATCCCATCATAGAATGTGTAAGCATATAATTGGCTCTGTGCCTTTGTATATAATGTTTTAAACCTTGTGCCTAGTTAGTTGACTGTTAGTGACCCGAGCGGATGGCCCGAGGTAGTGAATCTAGTCGCTCTATTGCCTTGTTATATCTTTTATCCGTTTACAGGTAACCTTAGCTAAGCTAAAAACCATAAATTGTTGCAAAAACAGGGGAAACTCTTACAGTTTTTATCCAGAACATCTATGTAAATGCTAATGACCTTACTCATCTTTAATAGCCTTAGGGATTTCCTTTAGGAATCCTGGCGGTGTGACTCCTCCTCGGGTTGGGGGTGTTATAATTGGATACTTTTTTGCCCGACGGTATTTATCTAAGATGGGAATCGTCAAGACTATCCCCCTTCCTCAAGGAGCCAAGACAAAATTATTCCCCGAGCATTAAGAGTCCGTTAGGAAGGATGTGGAGAGAGCATTTGGGGTTCTATAAGCTCAATTCGCCATTATTCGAGGCCCTACATGAAACATGGGTAAGGATGAATTTGGTACGATAATGAAAGCATGTGTTATACTCCAGAAGATGATCGTCGAGTACGAACGTGATTCATATGATCTTGCTTATGAATATGATGATGTGGAGGACAACATCATGCAACCTAATGTCCGATGGGACCATCATCTGCGCTATGCAGCCTACCTTCATAGAATAGGTCAAGTTCATAACCCAAACCTACATACACATCTCCAATAAAACTATGGAATCGGCATATGGTGCGACGAAGATCGCCATCGCAATTGTTCTGTGTTACTCGTCGATTGTTTGCGTTGTATTTTTTAAAATAGTCGAATGTTCTTGTATTTTTTTTAAATGTTGAACCTTTGTATTGTAATTTTTTGTAATATTGATCCTTCATATTGTATTGGTTTCTATTCTATCTTCTTTAGCTCGTTTAACTAACACAAATTACGTAATCAATTTTTCGAAAATTTTAAATTAAATTATACATTTTTTATCGTCAAGAAAATAAATATCCCATTATTAGGAAAATATAAAACATTTATAAAAGTTAAAATACAAGCAAAAATTAAAAGGATAAGTAATAAAATATGTTTAATGGTGAGCTCTATGACAAATATTTAATTAAATTGTCCTTGTTTGAGTTCCATTTGTTGGGAAACTGATGGAATGCAAGTTCCAGAATTATGCAACTCCTACTGACATGGTAGGCTGAAGTTCCAAAAACTAAAACTTAGGTTGTGAATGACCTTAGAGTGACTTGTTTCTTAGGCACGCATTATATTACTGTTTCTAGCAATATGGTGCTTTGTGACTGTATTGATTTTTAAGAACATTGTAGCGTTATAATGTTTACTTTTTCAACTAGTGTGTTCGTACGCAATCTTAATCCTAGTTGTTCTAAGAACACCCAGATGTTTATTGGATTCATTGCTTTACTAACATACTTCCCTTTTAAAAGCT
Organism: Carnegiea gigantea; assembly: GCA_029747015.1. Classification (NCBI taxonomy): domain Eukaryota; kingdom Viridiplantae; phylum Streptophyta; class Magnoliopsida; order Caryophyllales; family Cactaceae; genus Carnegiea; species Carnegiea gigantea. Next base: position 92,801 of record JAKOGI010002029.1, on the reverse strand, counting down.
CTAACTTGCGGAAGACCTAGTTGTAGTGGCTTTGAATTACCCCTCCTTTTCCTTTAATGCTAATGTCCTTATGTCTTTGGCCTTAGGTAATTCATCACTATTTGCATATTTATTATGTGCATTGTAAGTCTCATGCAATGGTTGGAGCTTATTGCAATTATGGGCAATACAAGAGCGTGTGCGTATCTATTAACAAACATGAAAACAGCTTAAAGGAACTTTCCCATGGATACGAAAGCTGGGTTTCGCGGGGAGGTAGTGACCTTTGTAAGACATGCCAGAAAGTTGTTGTTGGTTTAATCAAGCTTTAAAAAAATTTGTATCCAAGATAGTGGAATACTAAGAGACTATTAAGGGTGACGTTATGTTTCCAAGAAAGGCAAGACCTAGAGATGCAAGATACATATGAATGCAAACGTACTTTTATGTTTAATATAACCTATAACCACTCCTTTTATTTCATTGTTCTATGGCCTTGTTGGCAATCAGCTGTTAGCTGATTGCATTAGCTGTTAGCTGTTAGCTGATTGTATTAGCTGTTTAACTTAGCTGATTGCAGTAGCTATTTGTGAAAAAAGTGTTTAGTGAAGTTAGCTGTTTCTAACAAAGGTATTTGATAAAATTTCACTTATGCCCATCACTCAATTTCATTATTTTTCTAACAAAACACTTTTTCATTGGATATTTATTTATCTTTTTGATATGAATTATGAATTAAGACTTATGTGATGTATAAAATTACATTTATACTTTTTTCTAATTTTAGTACTTATTATCAAAATATATTTTTAATGTTAAATATTTTCTTTTTTAATAGCAATTGAAATTATGTGATATAAAAAATATTTATGTATCATGTAAGACTACAACAACAATAACAACAACAACTCTCAGTGTGGGTCCCGCTTTTGCGGGGTCTGGGGAGATCCAGCTGTAGGCAACCTTACCCCTATCGGTATTCCTACCCATAGAGATGTTGATTCCTTAACACCCACATAATAGTTTTTTTTTTTTGGAAAAAGGTTTATAGAGAAAAAGATTGCAAACCAAAAACCAAGGAGAAGAAAATGGGCTGGAGAGCAAAATAAACAAGGAGCAGAGACATACCTCAACCCACCAGGGCGCTAGATGCCGTCACATCCTAAAAAAGCACGACCTGCAGACAAGCACACCAAAACCCTACCCACCCCACCACACCGAAGCTACTACCACCTACGTGGCCGGTCTCCTACAATCAGAGACCTTAATCGTATCCCGCCATAACCTCCTTTCCTGAGCCATATCCTCCATCAGACCGGCAACTCTCAGGTCCTCTCTAACCGCTTCCTCTAGGCTCTTCTTCGGTCTACCCCTCCCTCTGTTTCCATTGGGGGGGGACGATCATCTCGCACCTCCGCACTGGGGCAGCCACACTTCTCCTCGTTACGTGGCCAAACCATCTGAGCCTCGATTCCCTCATCTTCTCCTCTATGGGGGCCACTCCAGCTAAGCTCCTGATTACTCCATTCCTAATTCTGTCCAATCTCGTAAAACCACACATCCACCTGATCATTCTCATCTCAGGTACCATCAACCTTTGGGCCTATGTCTTCTTTAGAGGCCAACACTCCGATCCATAGAGAACAGCCGGTCTAACTACCATCCGATAGACTTTGCCTTTCAATCCTAGGGGCACTCTCTTGTCACACAGTACTCCTGACGCTGACTTCCACTTTTGCCAACCCACTCTTATCCGCTAGCTAATATCCTCGTCAATGTCCCCATTTTGCTGGATGATCGAGCCTAGATACTTAAATTTAGCGACCTTTGGTATCACCCTCCCATCCAGTGCGATTTCTCCCCCCTCTTCTATCCTACCACTAAAACAGCAATGGAGATATTCCGTTTTTAATCTACTTAACCGAAAACCCCTAACTTTCAACGCATGCCTCCAACTCTCCAGCCTGTCATTCACCCCCTGCCTGGTCACATCGATAAGAACGATGTCATCTACAAATAACATGCACCAAGGCACCTCGTCCTGGATTCCTCTAGTGAGTTCATCCAAAACCAAAGTGAAAAGAAACAGGCTTAGGGCGGAGCCCTGATGCAGGCCCATACTAACAACGAAGTCGTTAGAGACCCCCCCGGTGTCCTAACACGCGTCCGTCCTCCCTCATACATATCCTTGATTATACATATGTATGCGGGCGACACCCTTTTCTCTTCCAAACACCTCCACAAAACCTCCCTCGGGACTCGATCATACGCTTTCTCTAGGTCAATGAACACCATATGGAGATCCACCTTTCTATCCCTGAACAAGCCCATGAGCCCTCTGAGGAGGTGGATCGCCTCAGTGGTCAACCTACCTGACATGAAACCAAATTGGTTCTCTGAAATCTCTATAACCTCTTGTAACCTTCTCTCAATCGCCCTCTCCCATAGCTTCATAGTGTGACTGAGCAGCTTGATGCTTCTAAAGTTATTACAAACTTGAATATCCCCTTTGTTTTTGTACAGTGGGATGACTGTGCTGGCCCTCCACTCTCTGGGCATCTTGACGGTCCTGTAAATAACATTAAACAGCTCCGTGAGCCACCCTAGCCCTACCTCCCCCATAAACTTTCAAACTTCCACTGGTATCTGGTCTGGGCCCACTGTCTTCCCATTCGCCATCTTCTTCAAGGCCTCCCTAATCTCCTCCTTTGCTATATGGTCGCCCGCTCGCTGATCGCTACACTCTCTGCCCCTACTACAGTCGTCTCGCACTCCTTCCCCATTTAGAAGTTTAGCAAAGAACCTTTGCCATCTCTCTCTAATTTCATCATTCTCAGTCAATACGTTACCTTCTTCGTCCTTGATGCACCTTACCACTCCCAAATTCCTAGTCTTCCTTTCCCTCGCCATAGCCAGTTTGAAAACCTCCTCCTCCCCTTCCTTTGTCCCCAATCAATGGTACAGTCTATCAAAAGCTTGGCTTTTTGCTATTGCCACCGCCTTTCTGGCTACCTTCTTGGCCGCCTTGTATCCAATCTTCTTTTGCTCCCTCTCTTCCTCCGAACTGCTGCTCATGAACTCGGCGAAAGCCTCTTTTTTGGCCTTGACTTTCTCCTTTACCTCTTCGTTCCACCACCAGGCGCCCTCCATCCTGTTCCCGCCTCCCCTGGAAAGACCTAGGGTTTCCTTAGTCGACCTTCGAATGCAATCCGCCATAGCTCCTACATCAAATCGGTGTCTTCTGCCCTCCTCCAAGCTCCCTCCTCGGCTATTCTTTCTGAGACTAACTAACATAAATTATTTGTTAAATTAAGAAAGCATTAAAATTAAAAGCATTATCTTCAACATCATGACCATCCACAACTCAAGTCCCAAAAAAGAAAAAAATAAATTGGAAAATTTAAAGCATAAACATCCAACATTCGGGAACATCATTTATGAATGACACGTAATATAAATTTATCCAAATTATAAGGTTAGTATGATAATTATAATAGTAAATATCAAAAAGCTCTTTGAAAAAGCTTTCCTAAAGAGCTTTTTGTAAAAGAGCTTTTTGGGTATAAAAAGCTAATCTAAAAAGCTAATCAACCAAACACCCCAAAGAGCTTTTTGATCAGCGTCAAATAACTAATACCCCCTAAAAAGCTCTTTTTGCACCCAAAAAGCTATTTGTCAAACGTATCCTATATTTGTTTGAGCATTCTTAGCATGATGGTACTAAATCTCATTTCTATACCTCCTAGTAAGTAGTAATAATATTTTGACTTCCATCTTAGTGCTGTGTTTTTCAGATGGTATGGGTTGTAGATGGAGTCCCATCTAGCTAGCCCAACGAGGATGCTCAAACAGGTCCAGGAAGTCTCAATTCACCATCCAAAATCCAAAGCATGACTTACATTTTGCAAAGGAATCAAACATGTTCATCAGGGTTCAAAGCAGATTTCAAGCCCGATTTTGTGTTCCGAAATTCTTAGGCCTCCTTGAGGTTAAAGTCATATATTTTTGCATATTCAAGTTCCCCAGGATGTTAGCTACCTAGTCCAAGCAAGAAAATCAAGTTAAATCAGGTATATATTGAAGAACCAAGGCCATTTTATAACTTTTACTGGATTGCACCCAGTTCTTCCTGGGTCTGTTTAGCTAATGTATTTGGCCAGTAAATGATGTTTTAAACCTAATTTCTCATTATGGGGAGTTAGTAGACATCCTAAGGTGTCCCACATGGAGCGCAATCTAAATCATGCGCACTTTTTGCATGAGAAATGTGACAGCTAAAAACTACTTGCAAACTGCCCGGTTCTATTCCATTAGTGCATTTGGTGGTTTCTTGTCTTTTTGCCATCCAATCAAGACCAAGCAGCATCGTTTGATAGTTAAAGAAAGACAGAGCATAATCATGAGCCTTTTTAGCCCAACCAAATGCTAATCCAATGAGAATCAAGGAAAGAAAGGCAAGAATGCTCCCATTGGTTTGCCGTAAAGTACTTGCTACCGGCAGCCATTTTGTTTCTCATACATGTGCATCCAGCTCTCTCCTTGCTTAATTACTTGCTTAGTAATGAGTTTAAGGCTTCGTGCTAAAGGTTAGCTAGACTCTTGGATTGTAGTTACCATGATTAAGCAAGCTTTGTACATCGCTGATTTGTAAGCTAGATTTCAGTCCTAGCTTAACCGGCTTTAAGCTAGATTAAGAGGTTTCCTAATCTTAAGGAAACCTGCTAATCTTACTAGGCATCTTGTATTCATGAGTATGACGCCTTAGGGAACCTCATTTTGTGATCAGATTGCATATTACCTTGACTGAGAAAAGATACCTTAGCTCGTTAAACAAACCAAAACTCTTCCTTGCTTATCCTAGCTTAGGCCAATTTAGGTGGTGATCAAGTGAGTCTTAACCCTTAATTAGGTGATGCTTATGTATTCTAATTGAGGTTAAGGGACCTAACCTTGATCTTGGTGGTGTTTTCTATATCCAAGAATCAAGATTACTTAAATCTTACATCCCTATTTCCTTTCGGATTCCTTTAAACTCAAAGCCGAGTTCTTAATGATTTTGGCCATTCGTTGCATTCCTTTAAGTGTGAGTTGAGTTCATTGGCATATCCATCAACTTTGGTTTCAGAGCTGAGTTTCTCATTGGCCTAGTAATCAGCCCCATGCTCCCAAATCAATCCAAACACATTCCATAAATCAGCCTCTTACTTGCCAGATTTCACCATGAGTTCTAGTATGTGTTTGGAAGAGAAGTTTGAAACTGCAATGAAGAACAATCAAGCCATTTCTGCCTCCAATTAGGAACTTAATGCCCAGAATGACTATTTGAGAAAGCAACTTGGTGACCTTATGAAACAAAAGCCAAAAATACAAGTTGATCCTACCCAGTCTGATCACAGTAAGGAAGAAGAGGCAGCAAGCAATCCCTTAAGTTCATCTAGTGAGGATGAACCTTTAAGGAGCACAAAGAGAGAGCAAAGACCCCAAGCCAACTCTAATGAGTTTAGAGTTGAGATTCCTAAATTTGAGGGCAAACTTGTTCCCGATGAGTTTCTTGAGTGGATGCATATGATTGAGAGGATCTTTGAGTACAAGGAAGTTCCTGAAGACAAGAAGGCTGAGTTAGTTGCTCTTAGGCTAAGGAAGTACGCCTCATTATGGTGGACTAACCTATGTGCCAAGAGAGCTAGAAATCGAAAGAGTAAAATCATGACTTGGGAAAAGATGAAAGCTTAACTTAAGTCACGGTTTCTCCCCCCAACCTACATCCAAGATAGTTATTTTCAACTCCATAACCTTACACAAGGCAGCCTCAATATTGAAGAATACACATGTAAGTTTGAGAAACTCATGATTAAATGTGATATTTAGGAACTTGAAGAGCAAACCATAGTTAGATACTTAGGAGGGCTTGAGCATAAGTACGCTAATATGGTTGAATTGCAACAGATTACTACTTTTGACAAGGTTTGTGTCCTTACTTATAAGATTGAGTGAAAAGGAAAACTAGGAAGCGCTTTAAACATGAGTTTACAAAGCCTGCACCCCAGAACCCACCCTTTAACAAGGAGAGTCCTAACCCAGTTCTAAAGCCTACAAATCCATCCCCTTCATCCTATAAAGAAGCCAAACTCTACAAAAGAGCCAATCATCTCCAAGCAGACCTAATCTTAGTCCTTTAAGCACCAGAAGATGCTTTAAGTGCTAAAGGCATAGACACATTGCCGCAGACTGCCCAAACAGAAAGGTGATCACATTAGCCGAATGGAAGGCCGTGAAAGAGCATGAGATTAAGGTGGAAAATAAAGAGGATGTTGAGGATGATCTTGAGGAAACTCAAGAGGAGGTAGAGAAGGAAGCAGATGAGGGTGAAATGCTGGTTTTGAGTAGGGTTTTAAGTGCCCAGAAAGGTGCTAAAGATGAGGAAAGGCAGAGCATCTTTCATTCCTGGTGTACTGTTAAAGGAGAGGTGTGTTCTATGATCATAGATGGAGGGAGGAGTACCAATGTTGTTTCTCTTGGCATGATTGAGAAACTAGGCTTACAAGCCACGGCCCATCCCCATCCTTACAACATCCAATGGCTTAATCAAAGCAAGGGGTTACAAGTTAACTCCCAGTGCTTCATTTCTTTCCCTATTGGAAGGAACTACCAGGATTAATTATGGTGTCATGTTATCCCCCTAGATGCATGCCATATCTTGTTAGGTAGGCCTTGGTTGTATGATAGGAAAGTAACGCATAATGGATTCCTAAATACATACTCCTTTTCCAAATGAGAGAAGAATATTACCAAGGTTCCTTATCCCCATCCGAGCTCCATAAAAGTAAACCCTAAAAAAAGCTTGACATTCTGATTTGCTTCTCACATTTATGGAACTGCTTTTAAAGGCCTCATACCATGAGTTTAAAGCTTTTAAAGAGTGGATTTTGGATGTTCAAGAGGAATAAGAAGCTCCCTTACTGATAGGCCCATAAGCGCACGGTGGCGTTGTAGCACATCAAGGTCGATCCTACAGAGACAAGGTTGATCTATTGGGCTATATTTCCTCAAGATGTGCTAAGCAAATCAATACTTGATATTGAAATTAAACTAAATAACTATCTAATCTAATGGACAATCAATCAAGGAATTTAATCAAATGAAGCAATTTCCCAACTCAAGAATCAATCAAGTGCCTTTTCTTTAGATGGGTAATTCCAAAACTGATTATCAATTTATCGAACCCCTCTTTCAAGGTGGAATGAAATTCTTAAATCTAATCAACTATTATTTCTCTAGGGTTTATGATTAATCTAAGATCATTAAGAATGCGATTATCAAATTTAGAGGTTTCTTAAATAGTGATTCTTTCTCAACATCACATACACTTAAGTCGAATCTTAGTTTTCCAATAACTAGTGTCCCCTTCCCGTTTTTCAGAAAATGTCTAAAACAAGCAAGAAATTGATCAAGTTTTCTACTCACAAATTAACACCTATGATTCAATAGAATAAGCCCAACAAATCCAAAACACTTTTAGATCAAAACAACAATTGATTCAATCACAACAACTCCACTCAATTCCAAGATTAACAATCTAAACCTAACATAAAAATCAATAATAAATGAAGGCATAAAAATCTAAAGAGAAAAGAGAAGAGAAGGGAGAGGGATTGCTCAGCCGATGCGTGCTTGAACCGTCATTGTAAACTCGATCCAGAATCCTTGCAATCTTCACCTTCAACTTGACCTTAACTCTCTCTAGTCTAAATCCTAATCTACTTGAAGAGAGGAAATGAAATGGATGGGATGATGGTCTGTTTTCTGCTACTGAGGGACCCCCTATTAGAGAAAAACACAATCAACCTCAGCCACACGATGAGGAAAAACGAAGAGATTAGTAGTTATACCTCCACCATGAACCGTGGCATCCACCACAGGCTTGCCATGGTGCTCTCTAGCACGCCATTCTTCTATCATTCTCTTCCTCCACGGGCATGAAAACTCATGGGCATCCGTGGTGAGTCAACATACACTCAAATTAGGGTCAAATGGCTTAAAATCCTGCAAAACACATCAAACAGCCATACCCAAGCATGAATCGAGAATAGCAGTATGAATGGTAACTTAAAGCACATAATTTTTCTAAAAATGTAGCAAAATGACCCTAAAATGATATACTCTTTAGGCACTTATCAAACTTCCCCATGCCTGAACTATTGCTTGTTCCCAAACAAACACTATAGAAAACCGACAAGCGGAGAAGCATCTATGACTCAGAACATGACAACCTCTTTGAAGTAGGCAAGCCATAGCATATCATAAGCAAGAATGCCAATCAATAGCAACCCGCTGATAGTGTGTAAAACATTTCAAAAATCAGAAGAAGGTAAATGTTTTTAAAAAAGTACATGATCACAAGCTCGATATGAAACCTGATCACCCCTAAAGAACCACAAAACATATCATACAAGCACATGAAATTGAGTAGAGCCAAACGCACCAGTAGAACCTCACTTTGGGAAATATGGATCACTCCTGCTCATGTGTTTAAAATGTAGCATAGGTTCACTCAAGACTCATTCTAAAGATGCAATCTACTATATGCTTGACAGGGCTCTCAAATTCTCCACCACTAAAATGCATTATGCACAAGATAATCAAGAGAACTTTATTCAAGTTGTAATATGGGCTTGAAGGTTAAGGGAAAGGAGTGGACGAATGCACTTGGGCAATGTGAAGCTACTTAGCCAAGTGACTAGGAAGCAACCAATCAAAGCACCAAGCAGCTATGAAATTTATCAACTCCCTAAACTTCAACAATATAATCAACATATCCCAAATAAATCAAGTAGGAAACGAGTTGACAAAGAAGACACAAGCTTTTTACATATCCAATGCCGTTAACTTTATTCACTTTTGGCTTTTTTTTTTTTGGGCTTTATCTCAAGAATATAACTTTATATTCGGTTTTTTTTCTCTTTTTCTTCAACATAACTCTTTTTTTCATTTTTTTCTTATTTTATTTTTTTGGAAAATGAAACAAAAATTGCCGTTATTAAAATGCATAGGATCACTATTTATCAACTCACAATCGAATACATACATACACACAACCCAAACAAGAGGGAACCAAAGCAAATGCTTAATATCATCAATCCCTCAACAAACCAACATACCAAAGCCACCTTAAACTCAATTATCCCTAAAACAACCCACGATATAGATGAAGTGATACTCTATAGACTTGATTTAAAGGTAGGAATATGTGTTTGGCTAAGGGCTAATATGAAGGGATCACAACAAACACAGATATAAGCTCAAAGGGGCTAATAAAGGGGAATAAACATGTAATAGAAGGGTAGGCTATTTGGCTATGTGGCTAAAATAACCGAAGAAAAAAAAAATGCCTCTATCATATCATCAACTATGCACATGCTAATATGGTTTTGAGCAAGAGTCTAGGCAAGTTCTAGAGATGCAATATAGAAGAGTCACACACATGAAAGAAACATGATGAATTAGTCCAAATAAGGCTCAAAATCTCATGGAATATCCACCGAAGTCTCAATTAAGCTCATAAAATGAGTCCATGTACCAACATTAGTGCTAATGACTCTAGGGGGTAACATAGTTCTCAATCAATACAAGGGTCAAAATAAGAAGTATTTATAAAATCTTCACAAATTTTCGCACCAAAAGGAATTACACATCAAAAGTTACCCAAACTCATGAAAGCTATTTTGCCTAACAAACATATCATCAGAGGTTATCTCAAACCAATGCTCACCATCTCTATATGCAAATCTAAAATGCAAATGTAAAAATTAACTAAATGCAACATGCAAACAAAACGAAACCTAAAACTATATGCCCTAATGAGAATGCAAACTAATAACTGAAATAGAAAATATAGAAACTATCCTTGCCCCATGCTTAGATAAAGCATTTTTATTCAAAGGAAAGAAAACAAGAGAAGGGAAATGGGAAACAAGAGAGAACAATCTCACCAGGTTAGGTGCAGAGTGCAACTAAGCTATGCGGCCTCGTAATAACTAGGGCACATTGAGCATAAGCCACTCCATCACAATGTCAAAATTCAGCCCTTTAAATCAGGCACCGTCAAGGCACGCAAAAGCTTGTCAAACTCCTCAGCATAGAGTTTCCGAGCATGGTAGTAAGAGAGCATGAAAATAATCACAGCAAAGAAAGTTAGCGCTCACTTCAACAAAGCAAAATCAATAGAAAAATCAAAAGAGAAAGTAAAGAAAGTCTTCCATATGATTTTTCTAGGCTTATCCGCTAGGTACATGTAATATGGGTCAAGGGAGGCATCATACCCACAAAAGTATCCGAGAGAAAGAAAATTATTAACATTTCCACCAAGCATATTAAAAATTTTAGCCTCACGGCCTAAGTCAACATTAGAATTACAAATCTTAGGACTATCAATGGGCACATCTAAAGAATACTCGGGGGAAATAGAGGGTAATGAACAAATAGGTGAAAGATGGAAATGATCAAGGGTATTGGGGAGAACATTATCATCAAAACCAAGATGAGGAGACCAGTCATGCACTAACACATCATGTGACCCCTCCAAGGGAGTCTCAACTAGAGCTTGCACCTTATCAAAAGTATCTTCTGACTCAAAACTTGCATCAATGACACTAGACCTAGCAACGATCCCAAGAGGCCCACCCACCTTTAGCCCCGTGCACTGAGCGAAAGGACACGAAAGGATGAATCATGTAAGATCAAGATAATTTTAGTATTGTCCCAGGGTGATACAAAGTCTAGTTGTGCATACCATGTATAATAAGGACACGAATTAGTTTCATGATCAGAAGAATTACACAAATCACACCAAAAAGGGGCATAAAAAGATATAGCATAGAATGCACAAGGATCAGGAAATGAATTTCTAGAAACACGACTAGCCTTCCCAAAATCAAATGAATCCCAGGCAATTCACTCAACCAAATAACATGCATCATCAACGCTTTTACTATGAAAACCCCAATACTGCAAAAGAGTTTGGGTTTCTCTATTCACACTCTCATCTACAATGTCTAAAATTTTCCATTTACCAACACGATAACCACATTATGTAAGAAAGACATTCAAACGTTTAAAATACCTCCAAAATAGTTCATACTCGAATTGGAGGGAATGGAAAATTGCCATTGTTTTTTTTTTTTAAAGTTTCTATTTATATTCAACTTCTTTTTTTTTTGGGTATTAGATTTTTTTTTCAAAGAAAAAAGAAAGTGATCAGTCAAACCTATTAGGACAAATCCAATATTCGATACTAGTTCCCGGCAATGGCACCAAAAACTTGATAGACCTGTAAGCACACGGTGGCGTTGTAGCACATCAAGGTCGATCCCACAGAGACTAGATTGATCTATGGGGCAATATTCCCTCACGATATACTAAGCAAATCAATACTTGATCTTGGAATTAAACAAAAAAACTATCTAATCTAATGGATAATCAATCAAGGAATTTAATCAGACCAAGCAATTTCCCAACTCAAGAATTAATCAAGCACCTTTTCTTTAGATGGGTAATTCCAAAACCGATAATCAATTTATCAAACCCCTCTTTCAAGGTGGAATGGTATTCCTAAATCTAATCAACTACCATTTCTCAAGGGTTTATGATTAATCTAAGATCATGAAGAATGCGATTATCAAATTTAGAGATTTCGTAAATAGTGAGTCTTTCTCAAGATTACATACACTTAAGTCGAATCTTAGTTTTCCAACGTCTAGTGTCACCTTCCAGTTTTTCACCAAATGTCTAAAACAAGTAAGAAATTGATCAAGTTTCCTGCTCGAAAATCAACATCTAAGATTTAATAAAATAAATCCAACAAATCCAAAGCACTTTCAGATCAAAACAACAATTGATTCAATCACAACAACTCAACTCAATTCCAAGATTAACAATCCAAAACTTAACATAAAAATCAATAATAATATGAAAGCATAAAAAAATAAAGAGAAAAGAGAAGAGAAGGGAGAGGAATTGCTCAGCCGATGCGCACTTGAACTGTCGTTCCAAACCCGATCTGGAATCTTTGCAATCTTCACCTTTAACTTGCTCTCAACTCTCTTTAATCTAAATCCTAATGTACTTGAAGAGAGGAAAAAATGGATGGGATGATGGTCTGCTTTCTGCTACTAAGGGACGCCCTCTTATAGAAAGGCACAATCAACCTCAGCCAAACGATGAGGAAAAACAAAGAGATTCGTAGTTATGCCTCTACCACGGATTGTGGCATGCACCACGGGCTCATCGTGGTGCTCTCTAGCTCGTCATTCTTCTGTTCTTCTCTTGCTCCACGGGCATGACAACTGAGGCACATCTATGGTGAGTCGACAGACACTCAAATGAAGGTCAAATGACTGGTCAAATGGTCTAAAATCCTGCAAAACACATCAAACAACTTTACCCAAGCATAAATCAAGAATAGAAGTATGAATGCTAACTTAAAGCAAATAATTCTCCTAAAAATGTAGCAAAATGACCCTAAAATGATATATTCTTTAGGCACTTATCAAACTCCCCCATGCTTGAACTGTTGCTTGTCCTCAGGCAAACACTATAGAAAACAGACCAGTGGGCATGCATATATGACTCAGAATATGACAACCTCTCTAAAGTAGGCAAGCTATAGCATATTATAAGCAAGAATGCTAATCAACGGCAACCCCTAACTATGCACATGCTAATGTGCTTTGGAACAAGAGTCTAGGCAAGTTCTAGAGATGCAACATGGAAGAGTCACACACATGAAAGAAACATGGGACTAAAGATAATGAATTAGTCTAAATAAGGCTAAAAATCTCACAGAATATCTACCAAAGTGTCAATTAAGCTCATGAAATGACTCCATATACCTACATTAGTGCTAATGACTCTAGGGGCTAAAACTCATGAAAGCTATTTTGCCTAACAAACATATCATCGGAGGTTATCTTAAACCAATCCTCACCATCTGTATATGCAAATCTAAAATGCAAATCTAAAAATCAACTAAATGCAACATGCAAACAAAAAGAAACCTAAAACTATATGCTCTAACAAGAATGCAAACTAATAGTTGAAATAGAAAACATAGAAACTATCCTTCCCTTATGCCTAGATAAAGCATTTTTATTCAAAGGAAAGAAAACAAGAGAAGGGAAATAGAAAATAAAAGAGAACAATCTCACCAGGTTAGGTGCAGAGTGCACTTAAGCTATGCGGCCTCGTAATAACCGGGTTGCATAGAGCATCAACCACTCCATCACAATGTCAAAATTCGGCCCTTTAAATCAGACGTCTCAAGGCACGTAGAAGCTTGTCAAACCCCTCAGCATAGAGTTTCCAAACAAGAGAAGAAAGTGTTCCACATGATTTTTCTAAGCTTATCCGCTAGCTATATGCAATATGGGTCAAGGGAGACATTATACCCACAAAAGTATCCAAGGGAAAGAGAATTATTAGCATTTCCGCCAAGCATATTAAAAATTTTAACCTCACGGCCCAAGTCAACATTAGAATAACAAATCTTAGGATTATCAACCGGCACATCTAAAGAATACTCGGGGGAAATAGAGGGTAATGAATAAATAGGTGAAACATGGAAATGATCAAGGGGATTAGGGAGAACATTATCATCAAAACCAAGGTGAGGAGACCAGTCATGCACCCACACATCATGTGACCCCTCCAAAGGAGTCTCAACTAGAGCATGCACCTTATCAAAAATATCTTCTGACTCAAAACTTGCATCAATGACACTAGACCTAGCAAGAACTCCAAAAGGCTAACCCACCTCAAGCGCCGTGCACTGAGCTAAAGGAAAGATGAATCATGCAAGGCCAAGATAATTTTAGTATTGTCCGAGGGTGATACAAAGTCAAGTTGTGCATAGCATGCATAATAAGATCACGAATTAGTTTCATGGTCAGAAGAATTACACAAATCACACTAAAAAAAAATTCGAATTTTACTATTCACACCCTCATCTATAATGTCTAAAATTTCCCATTCACTAACACAATAACCACATTAAGCAAGAAAGACATTCAAACGTTTAAAATACCTCCAAAATAGTTCATGCTCTACCATTGTTTTTTTTTTTTTTTTCAAATTCTTCATTTATAGTCAACTTCTTTTTTTTTAAATTTTTGTATTAGATTTTTTGTTCATTGAAAAAAGAAAGCGCTTAGTCAAACCTATCAGGAAAACCCAATATTCGATGCTAGTCCCTGTCAACAGCGCCAAAAACTTGATAGGCCCGCAATGGCACGGTGGTGTTGTAGCACATCAAGGTCGATCCCACAAAGACTAGATTGATCTATTGGGCAATATTCCCTCAAGATATGTTAAGCGAATCAATACTTGATATTGAAATTAAACTAAACAACTATCTAATCTAATGGAGCATCAAACAACGAATTCAATCAAACTAAGCAATTTTCTAACTCAAGAATTAATCAAGCGTCTTTTCTTTAGATGGGTAATTCCAAAACCGATAATCAATTTATCAAACCCCATTTCCAAGGTGGAATGAAATTCCTAAATCTAATCAACTACCAGTTCTCAAGGGTTTATGATTAATCTATGATCATTAAGAATGTGATTATCAAATTTCGAGGTTTCCTAAACAGTGAGCCTTTCTCAAGATCATATACACTTAAGTCGAATCTTAGTTTTCCAACATCCTGTGTCACCTTTCAGTTTTTCACTAAATGTCTAAAACAAGTAAGAAATTGATCAAGTTTCCTACTCGCAAATCAATATCGAAGATTCAATAGAATAAACCCAAAAATCCAAAGCACTTTTAGATCAAAACAACAATTGATTCAATCACAACAACTAAACTCAATTCCGAGATCAACAATCTAAAACTTAACATAAAAATCAATAATAATATGAAAGCATAAAAATCTAAAGAGAAAAGAGAAGAGAAGGGAGAGGAATTGCTCTGCCAATGCGCGCTTGAACTTTCGTTCCAAATCCAATTCAGAATCCTGGCAATCTTCACCTTCAACTTGCTCTCAACTCTCTCTAATCTAAATCCTAGTCTACTTGAAGAGAAGAAATGAAATGGATGAGATGATGGTCTGTTTTCTGCTACTGAGGGACACCGTATTATAGAAAAACACAATCAACCTTAGCCACATGATGAGGGAAAATGAAAAGATTAGTAGTTATGCCTCTACCACGAACCATGGCATCCACCACGGGGTGATCGTGGTGCTCTCCAGCTCGTCATTCTTCTATTCTTCTCTGACTCCACAGGCATGGCAACTCAGGGGCATCCGTGATGAGTCATCATACACTCAAATGAGGGTCAAATATTGCGTCAAATGGTCTAAAATCCTGCAAAACACATCAAACAATAATACCCAAGCATAAATAGAGAGTAAGAGTATGAAAGGTAACTTAAAGGATGTGATTCTCCTAAAAATATAGCAAAATGACCCTAAAATGATATACTCTTTAGGCACTAATCAAACTCCCCCATGCTTGAACTGTTGCTTATCCTCAAGCAAACACTATAGAAATCCGACAAGCGGGGACGCATCTATGACTCAGAACATGATAACCTCTCTATAGTTGGCAAGCCATGGCATATCATAAGCAAGAACGCCAATCAACAGCAACCCCCAAATAGTGCGCAAAACATTTTAAAAATCAGAAGAAGGTGAATGTTTTCAAAAAAGTACATTTCGAAAATCAGAAAAAGGCTCAAAATCTCACAGGATATCTACCAAAGTCTCAATTAAGCCCCTAAAATGACTACATGTACTAACATTAGTGCTAATGACTCTAGGGGGTAACATACTTCTCAATCAAAACAAGGGTCAAAACAAGAAATATTTACAAAACCTTTACAAATTTTCGTACCAAAAGGAATTACACATCAAAAGCTACTCAAGCTCATGGAAGCTATTTTGCCTAACAAATATATCAGCGGAGGTTATGTCAAACCAATCCTCACCATCTCTATATGCAAATCTAAAATGCAATTCTAAAAATCAACCAAATACAACACGCAAACAATAAGAAACCTAAAACTATATGCTCTAATAAGAATGCAAACTAATAACTGAAATAGAAAACATAGAAACTACCCTTCCCCCAAGCTTAGATAAAGCATTTTTATTCAAAGCAAAGGAAACCAGAGAAGGGAAACGGAAAAGAAAAGAGAATAATCTCACCAAGTTAGGTGTGGAGGGCACCTAAGCTATGCGGCCTCGTAATAACCGGGGCACATGGAGCATCAGCCACTCTATCACAATGTCAAAATTCGACCCTTTAACTCAGACATTGTCGAGGCACCTAGAAGCTTGTCAAACTCCTCATCATAGAGTTTTCAAGCAATACAATAAGAGAGCATGAAAACAATCACAACAAAGAAAGTTAGTGCTCTCTTCAACAAAGCAAAACCAATAGAAAACTCAAAAGAGAAAGCAAAGAAAGTATTCTATATGATTTTTCTAGGCTTATCCGCTAGGTGCATGTAATATGGATCAAGGGAGGCATCATGCCCACAAAAGTATCCTAGGAAAAGTAAATTATCAACATTTCCACCAAGCATATTAAACATTTTAACCTCACAGCCCAAGTCAACATTAGAATCACAAATCTTAGAATTATTAACCGGAGCATCTAATGAATACTCGGGGGAAATAGAGGGTCATGAACAAATAGGTGAAACATGGAAATAATCAAGGAATTAGGGAGAGTATTTTCATCAAAACCAAGGTTAGGAGACCAGTCATGCACCAACACAGCACGTGATCCCTCCAAGAAGTCTCAACTAGAGCATGCGCCACATCAAAAGTATCTTCTGACTTAGAACTTGCATCAACGACACTAGACCTATCAACAATACCAAAAGGCTCACCCACCTCGAGCCCCGTGCACTGAGCTAAAGGAAAGAATGAAACATGTAAGGTCAAGACAATTCGATATTGTCCCAGGGTGATACAAAGTCAAGTCGTGCATAACATGCATAATAAGGATGCGAATTAGTTCCATGGTCAGAAGAATTACACAAATCACATCAAAAAGGGGCATAATGAGATATAGCATAGAATGCACAAGAATCAGAAAATGAATATCTAGAAACATGACTAGCCTTCTCAAAATCAAATGAATCCCAAGCAATCCACTCAAGCAAATAACATGCATCACTAACGCTTTTACCATGAAAACCCATATACTCTAAAAGAGTTTGGGTTTTACTATTCACACCCTCATCTACGATGTCTAAAATTTCCATTTACCAACACAATAACCACATTAACTAAGAAAGATATGCAAACGTTTAAAATACCTCCAAAATAGTTCATGCTCGAATTGGGGGAAATGGAAAATTGCCACTGTTTTTTTTTCAATTTTTTATTCATTTTCAACTTCTTTTTTTTTGTATCAAAATTTTTTTTCAAAACAAAAAAGAAAGTGCTTAGTCAAACCTATCAGGAAAAACCCAATATTCGATGCTAGTCCCTGACAATGGAGCCAAAAACTTGACAGGCCTGCAAGCGCACGGTGGCATTGTTGCACATCAAGGCTCATCCCACAAAGAGTAGATTGATCTATCGGGCAATATTCCCTTAAGATATGCTAAGTGAATCAATATTTGATATTGAAATTAAACTAAACAACTATCTAATCTAATGGATAATCAATCAAGGAATTTGATCAAGCTAAGCAATTTCTGAACTCAAGAATTAATCAAACGCATTTTCTTTAGATGGGTAATTCCAAAACCGATAATCAATTTGTCAAACTCCTCTTTCAAGGTGAAATGATATTCCTAGATCTAATCAACTACCATTTCTCAAGGGTTTATAATTAATCTAAGATCATTAAGAATGCGATTATCAAATTTAGAGGTTTCTTAACCAGTGATTCTTTCTCAAGATCACATATACTTAAGTCGAATCATAGTTTTCTAACATCTAGTGTCACCTTTCAGTTTTTCACCAAATGCCTAGAACAACCAAGAAATTAATCAAGTTTCCTACTCGTAAATCAACATCTGAGATTCAATAGAATAAACCCAATAAATCTAAAGCACTTTTAGACCAAAAATATAATTGATTCAATCATACAACTCAACTAAATTCCAAGATTAACAATCCAAAACTTAACATGAAAATCAATAATAATATGAAAGCATAAAAATCTAAACAGAAAAGAGAAGAGAAGGGAGAGGAATTGCTCAGCCGATGCGCTCTTGAGCTGTCGCTGCAAACCCAATCCGGAATCCTTGAAATCTTCACCTTTAACTTGCTCTCAACTCTCGCTAATCTAAATCCTAATCTACTTGAAGAGAGGAAATGAAATGGACAGGATGGTGATCTGCTTTCTGCTGCTAAGGGATGGGGTATTATAGAAAAACACAATCAACGTCAGCCACACGTTGAGGAAAAATGAAGAGATTGGTAGTTATGCCTCTGTCACGAACCGTGGCATCTACCACGGGGTTATCATGGTGCTCTCTAGCTCGTCATTCTTCGTTTATTCTCTTACTTCATGGGTATGGCAGCTAAGGGCCATCCGTGGTGAGTTAACATACACTCAAATGAGGGTCAAATCCTGGGTCAAATGGCCTAAAATCCTGCAAAACACATCAAACAACCATACTCAAGCATAAATCGAGAATAGAAGTATGAACGGTAGCTTAAAGCAGGCAAGTCTCCTACAAATGTAGCAAAATGACCCTAAATGATATACTCTTTAGGCACTTATCAAACTCCCCCATGCTTGAACTGCTGCTTGTCATCAAGCAAACACGATAGAAGACCAACAAGGGGGGATGCATCTATGACTCAGAATATGACAACCTCTCTAAAGTAGGCAAGCCATAGCATATTATAAGCAAGAATGCCAATTAGCAACAACCCCGAATAGTGCGTAAAATATTTCAAAAATCAGAAGAAGGTGAATGTTTTCAAAAAAGTACATTTTAAAAATCAGAGCAAGGCTGAAAATCTCATGGATATCCACCGAAGTCTGAATTAAGCTCATAAAATGACCACATGTACCAACATTAGTGCTAATGACTCTAGGGGGTAATACAGTTCTCAATCAAGACAAGGGTCAAAATAAGAAGTATTTACAAAACCTTCAAAAAATTTCGTACCAAAAGGAATTACACATCAAGAGCTACTCAAATTATGAAAGCTATTTTGCCTAACAAGCATATCATCCAAGGTTATTTCAAACCAATCCTCGCCATCTCTATATACAAATCTAAAATGCAAATCTAAAAATCAACTAAATGTAATACGCAAGCAAAAAGAAGCCTAAAACTATATGCTCTAAAAAGAATGCAAACTAATAACTGAAATAGAAAATATAGAAACTATCCTTCCCCTAAGCTTAGATAAAGCATTTTTATTGAAATGAAAGAAAACAAGAGAAGGAAAATAGAAAACAAAAGAGAACAATCTCATCAGGTTAGGTGTAGAGTTCACCTAAGCTATGCGACCTCGTAATAATCGAAGCACATGGAGCATCAGCTACTCCATCACAATGTCAAAATTCGGCCCTTTAAATCAGACATTGTCAAGGCACCCAGAAGCTTGTCAAGCTCCTCAGCATAGAGTTTCCAAGCATGGTAATAAGAGAGCATGAAAATAATCACAGCAAAGAAAGTTAGTGCTCTCTTCAACAAAGCAAAACCAATAGAAAAATCAAAAGAGAAAGCAAAGAAAGTGTTCCATATGATTTTTCTAGGCTTATCCACTAGGTACATGCAATATTGGTCAACGGAGGCATTATACCCACAAAAGCATCCTAGGGAAAGAAAATTATCAACATTTCCATCAAGCATGTTCAACATTTTAATCTCACGGCCCAAGTCAACATTAGAATCAGCAATCGTAGAATTATCAATGGGCGCATCTAAAGAATATCCGCGGGAAATAATGGGTAAGGAAGAAATTGGTGGAACATAGAAATGATCAAGGGAACTAGGGAGAACATTATCATCAAAACCAAGTTTGAGAGACGAGTCATGCACCAACACATCACATGACCCCTCCAAGGGAGTCTTAACTAGAGCATGCACATTATCAAAAGTATCTTCTGACTCAAAACTTGCATCAACGACACTAGACCTAGCAACAACCCTAAAAGGCTCACCCACCTCGAGCCCTGTGCACTGAGTTAAAGGAAAGGATGAATCATGTAAGGTCAAGATAATTTCAATATTGTCCAAAGGTGATACAAAGTCAAGTTGTGTATAGCATGCATAATAACGACGTGAATTAGTTTCATAGCCAGAAGAATTACACAAATCACACCAAAAAGGGGCGTAATTAGATATAGCATAGAATGCACAAGAATCAGGAAATGAATACCTAGAAACACGACTAGCTTTCTCAAAATCAAATGAATTGCAAGCAATCCACTCAAGCAAATAACATGCATCATCAATGCTTTTACCATAAAAACCCCAATAATTTAAAAGAGTTCAGGCTGCACTATTCATACCCTCATCTACAATGTCTAAAATTTTCCATTTACCAAAACAATAACCATATTAAGCAAGAAAGACATTCAAACGTTTAAAATACATCTAAAATAGTTCACGCTCGAATTGGGGGAAATGGAAAATTGCCATAGTTTTTTTTTCAATTTTTCATTTATTTTCAACATTTTTTTTTTTTTGTATTGGATTCTTTTTTCAAAGAAAAAAGAAAGTGCTTAGCCAAATCGATCAGGAAAAACCCAATATTCAATGTTAGTCCCCGGCAACGGCACCAAAAACTTGATAGGTCCGCAAGTGCATGGTGGCATTGCAGCACATCAAGGCCGATCCCATAAAGACTAGATTGATCTATCAGGCAATATTCCCTCAAGATATGCTAAGCGAATCAATACTTGATATTGAAATTAAACTAAACAACTATCTAATCTAATGGATAATCCATCAAGGTATTTAATCAAACTAAGTAAGTTCCTAACTCAAGAATGAATCAAACGCCTTTTCTCTAGATGGGTAATTCCAAAATCGATAATCAATTTATCAAACCCCTATTTCAAGCTGGAATGATATTCCTAAATCTCTCCGTGTGACCAAAAGGTCACGGGTTCGAGCCGTGGAACCAACTGATAAAGTCAGGTTAGGTTGCCTACAATTCACCCCTTGGGGTGCGGCCCTTCCCCGGATCCTGCGTGAACGCGGGATGCTTGTGCACCGGGCTGCCCTTTTAATGATATTCCTAAATCTAATCAACTACCATTTCTCAAGGGTTTATGATTAATCCAAGATTATTAAGAATGCGATTATCAAATTTAAAAGTTGCTTAAATAGTGATTCTTTCTCAAGATCGCATACACTTAAGTCGAATATTAGTTTTCCAACATCTAGTGTCACCTTTCAGTTTTTCACCAAATGTCCAAAACAACCAAGAAATTAATCAAGTTTTCTACTCGCAAATCAACATCTAAGATTCAATAGAATAAACCCAATGAATCCAAAGCTCATTTCGACCAAAACAACAATTGATTCAATCATACGACTCAACTCAATTCAAAGATTAACAATCCAAAACTTAACAAAAAAATCAATAATAATATGAAAGCATAAAAATCTAAAGAGAAAAGAGAAGAGAAGGGAGAGGAATTGCTCAGCCGATGCACTCTTGAACTATCGTTGCAAGCCCAATCCAGAATCCTTGCAATCTTCACCTTGAACTTACTCTCAACTCTCTCTAATCTAAATCCTAATCTACTTGAAGAGAGGAAATGAAATGGATGGGATGATGATCTGTTTTCTGCTGCCGAGGCATGTGGTATTATAGAAAAACACAATAAACCTCAGCCACACGTTGAGGAAAAATGAAGAGATTAATAGTTATGCCTCTACCACGAACCGTGGCATCTACCACGGGGTGATCATGGTGCTCTCTAGCTCGTCATTCTTCTGTTCTTCTCTTGCTCCACATGCAAGGCAACTCAGGGCATCTGTGGTGAGTCAACATACACTCAAGTGAGGGTTAAATGCTGGGTCAAAAGGCCTAAAATATTGCAAAACACATCAAACAACTATACTCAAGCATAAATCGAGAGTAGGAGTATGAATGGTAACTTAAAGAATGTAATTCTTCTGAAAATGTAGCAAAATGACCCCAAATGATATACTCTTTAGGAACTTATCAAACTTCCCCATGCTTGAACTGCTGCTTATACTCAAGCAAACACTATAGAAAACCGACAAGCGGGGATGCATCTATGATGCAGAATATGACAACATCCATATCATAAGCAAGAATGCGAATCAACAACAACCCCTAAATAGTGCGCAAAATATTTCAAAAACCAGAAGCAGGTGAATGTTTTCAGAAAAGTACATTTTAAGAATCAGAAGAAGGATGAAAATCTCATGAGATATCTACCAAAGTCTCAATTAAGCTCATAAAATGCCCATATGTACCAACATTAGTGCTAATGGCTATAAGGGGTAACATAGTTCTCAATCAAGATAAGGGTCAAAATAAGAAGTATTTACAAGACCTTCATCGATTTTCGTACCAAAAGGAATTGCACATCAAAAGTCACTCAAACTCATGAAAGCTATTTTGCTTAACAAACATATCATCCAAGGTCATGTCAAACCAATCCTCACAATCTTTATATACAAATCTAAAATGCAAATCTAAAAATCAACTAAATGCAACATGCAAACAAAAAGAAGTCTAAAACTATATGCTCTAACAAGAATGCAAATGAATAACTGAAATAGAAAACATAGAAACTATCCTTCCCCTAAGCTTGGATAAAGCATTTTAATTCAATGGAAAGAAAACAAGAAAAGGGAAATGGAAAACAAAAGAGAACAATCTCAAGAGGTGAGGTGCAAAGTTCACCTAAGCTATGCGGCCTCGTAATAATCGAAGCACATGGAGCATCAGCCACTCCATCACAATGTCAAAATTCAGCCCTTTAAATCAGACATTGCCAAGGCACCCAGAAGCTTGTCAAACTCCTCAGCATAGAGTTTCCAAGCATGGCAATAAGAGAGCATGAAAATAATCACAGCAAAGAAAGCTAGTGCTCTCTTTCACAATGCAAAACCAATAGAAAAATCAAAAGAGAAAGCAAAGAAAGTGTTCCACATGATTTTTCTAGGCTTATCCGCTAGGTACATGCAATACGGGTCAAGGGAGGCATCATACCCACAAAAGTATCCAAGGAAAAGAAAATTATCAACATTTCCACCAAGTATATTAAACATTTTAACCTCACGGCCCAAGTCAACATTAGAATCACAAATCTTGGGATTACTAACGAGGGCATCTAAAGAATACTCGAGGAAAAAAGAGGGTGATGAACAAATAGGTGAAACATATTAATGATCAAGGAATTAGGGCGAACATTATCATCAAAACCAAGGTTAGGAGACTAGTCATGCACCAACACAACACATGACCCCTCCAAGGGAGTCTCAACTAGAGCATGCACGTCATTAAAAGTATCTTCTAACTCAAAATTTGCATCAACGACACTAGACCTAGAGAAAACCCTAGAAGGCTCACCCACCTCGAGCCCCGTGCTCGGAGCTAAAGGAAAGAATGAATCATCTAAGGTTAAGACAGTTTCGGTATTGTCCTGAGGTGATACAAAGTCCAATTGTGCATAGTATGCATAATAAGGACGCGAATTAGTTTCATAGTTAGAAGAATTATACAAATCACACCAAAAAGGGGCATAATAAGATATAGCGTAGAATGCAAAAGAATCAGGAAATGAATGCCTAGAAATGCGACTAGCCGACCCAAAATCAAATGAATCCCAAGTAATCCACTCAAGCAAATAACATGCGTCATCACGCTTTTACCATGAAAACCCCAATACTCTAAAGGAGTTCGGGTTTTCCTATTCACACCCTCATCTACAATGTTGAAAATTTCCCATTTACCAACACAATAACCACATTAAGCAAGAAAGACATTCAAACATTTAAAATACCTCCAAAATAGTTCATGATCAAATTGGGGGAAATGGAAAATTGCCATTGTTTTTTTTTAATTTTTAATTAATTTTTAACTTCTTTTTTTTTTTGGTATTAGATTCTTTTTTCAAAGAAAAACGAAAGTGCTTAGCCAAACCTATCATGAAAAACCCAATATTCAATGCTAGTCCCCGGCAACAGTGCCAAAAAGTTGATTAGCCCGCAAGCGTTCGGTGGCATTGTAGCACGTCAAGGCTAATCCTACAGAGTCTAGATTGATCTATTGGGTAATATTCCCTCAAGATTTGCTAAGTGAATCAATACTTGATATTGAAATTAAACTAAACAACTATCTAATCGAATGGATAATCAATCAAGGAATTTAATTAAACTAAGTAATTTCCCAACTCAATAATTAGTCAAGCGCCTTCACTTTAGATTGGTAATTCCAAAACCGATAATCAATTAATCAAACCCCTCTTTCAAGGTGGAATGATATTCCTAAATGTAATCAACTACCATTTCTCAAGGGTTTATGATTAATCTAAGATCGTTAAGAATGCGATTATCAAATTTAGAAGTTTCTTAAACAGTGATTCTTTCTCAAGATCACATACACTTAAGTCGAATCTTAGTTTTCCAACATCTAGTGTCACCTTTCAGTTTTTTACCAAATGTCTAAAATAACTAAGAAATTAATCAAGTTTCCTACTCGCAAATCAACATCTAAGATTCAATACAATAAACCCAATGAATCCAAAGCTCGTTTCGACCAAAACAACAATTGATTCAATCATACGACTCAACCCAATTCAAAGATTAACAATCCAAAACTTAACATAAAAATCAATAATAATACGAAAGCATAAAAATCTAAAGAGAAAAGAGAAGAGAAGGGAGAGAAATTGCTCATCCGATGCACTCTTGAACTCTCGTTACAAACCCAATCCGGAATCTTTACAATCTTCCCCTTCAATTTACTCTCAACGATCTCTAATCTAAATCCTCATCTACTTGAAGATAGGAAATGAAATGGATGGGTTGATGATCTGTTCTTTGCTATTGAGGGCGCGATATTATAGAAAAACACAATCAACCTCAGCCACACATTGAGGAAAAATGAAGAGATTAGTAGTTATGCCTCTACCGCGAACTGTGGCATCTACTACAGGGTGATCATCATGCTCTCTAGCTTGTCATTCGTCTATTCTTCTCTTGCTCCACGGGCATGGAAACTCAGGGGCATCCGTGGTGAGTCAAAGTACACTCAAATGAGGCTCAAATGCCGGGGTCAAATGGCCTAAAATCCTGCAAAATACATCAAACAACCATACCCAAGCATAAATCGAGAATAGGAGTATGAATGGTAACTTAAAGCACGTAATTCTCCTAAAAATGTAGCAAAATGACCCTAAATGATGCACTCTTTGGGCACTTATCAAACTCCCCCATGCTTGAACTGCTGCTTGTACTCAAGCAAACACTATAGAAAACCCACAAGCGGGGATGCATCTATGGCACAGAATATGACAACCTCTCTAAAGTAGACAAGCCCTAGCATATCGTAAGCAAGAATGCCAAACAACGACAATACCTAAATAGTGCACAAAATATTTCAAAATTTAGAAGAAGGTGGATGTTTTCAAAAAAGTACATTTCAAAAATCAGAACAAGGCTGAAAATCTTATAGGATATCTACCAAAGTCTCAATTAAGCTCATAAAATGACCACATCTACCAACATTAGTGCTAATGACTCTAGGCGATAACATAGTTCTCAATTAAGACAAGGGTCAAAATAAGAAGTATTTGCAAAACCTTCATAAATTTTCGTACCTAAAGGAATTACACATCAAAAGCTACTCAAACTCATGAAAGCTATTTTGCCCAACAAACATATCATCCGAGGTTATTTCAAACCAATCCTCACCATCTCTATATACAAATCTAAACTGTAAATCTAAAAATCAACTAAATGTAACACGTAAACAAAAAGAAGCCTAAACCTATATGCTCTAACAAGAATGCGAACTAATAACTGAAATAGAAAACATAGAAACTATCCTTCCCCTAAGCTTAGATAAATCGTTTTAATTCAAAGGAAAGAAAACAAGAAAAGGTAATTGGAAGACAAAATAGAACAATCTCACCAGGTTAGGTGCAGAGTTCACCTAAGCTATGCGGCCTCATAATAATCGAAGCACATGGAGCATTAGCCACTTCATCACAACGTCAAAATTCGGTCCTTTAAATCAGACATTGTCAAAGCACCCAAAAGCTTGTCAAACTCCTCAGCATAGAGTTTCCAAGCATGGCAATAAGAGAGCATGAAAATAATCACAGCAAGAAAAGTTAATTACTGCTCTCTTCAACAAAGCCAAACCAATAGAAAAATCAGAAGAGGAAGCAAAGAAAGTGTTCCACATGATTTTTCTAGGCTTATCCGCTAGGTACATGGAATATGGGTCAAGGGAGGCATCATACCCATAAAAGTATCCAAGGAAAAGAAAATTATAAACATTTCTACCAAGCATATTAAACATTTTAACCCCATGGCCCATGTCAACATTAGAATCACAAATCTTAAGATTATTAAGGGGAGTCTCTAAAGAATACTCGAGGGAAAAAGAGGGCGATGAACAAATAGGCGAAACATAGAAATGATCAAGGAATTAGGGAGAACATTATCATCAAAACCAAGGTTAGGGGACTAGTCATGCACCAACACAACACATGACCCCTCCAAGGGGGTCTCAACTAGAGCATGCACCTCATCAAAAGTATCTTCTAACTCAAAACTTGCATCAACGACACTAGACCTAGAGACAACCCTAAAAGGCTCACCCACCTCGAGCCCTGTGCTCGGAGCTAAAGGAAAGAATGAATCATCTAAGGTCAAGATAGTTTCGGTATTGTCCCAGGGTGATACAAAGTCAAATTGTGCATAGCACGCATACTAAGGACGCCAATTAGTTTCATAGTCAGAAGAATTACACAAATCACACCAAAAGGGGCATAATAAGATATAGGATAGGGTGCACAAGAATCAGGACATGAATACCTAGAAACACGACTAGCCTTCTCAAAATCAAATGAATCCCAAGCAATCCATTCAAGCAAATAACATGCATCATCAACGCTTTTACCATGAAAACCCCAATACTCTAAAGGAGTTCGGGTTTCACTATTCACAACCTCATCTGCAATGTCGAAATGTTTCCATTTACCAACACAATAGCCGCATTAAGCAAGAAAGACATTCAAACGTTTAAAATACCTCCAAAATAGTTCATGCTCGAATTGGGGGAAATGAAAAATTGCCATTGTTTTTTTTCAATTTTTAATTAATTTTCAACTTCTGTTTTTTTTTTTTTTGTATTAGATTCTTTTTTCAAAGAAAAAAGAAAGTGCTTAGCCAAACCTATCAGGAAAAACCCAATATTCGATGCTAGTCCCCGGCAACAGCACCAAAAACTTGATTGGACCGCAAGCGCTCGGTGGCATTGTAGCACGTCAAGGCCGATCCCACAGAGTCTAGATTGATCTATTGGGCAATATTCCCTCAAGATTTGCTAAGCGAATCAATACTTGATATTTAAATTAAACTAAACAACTATCTAATCGAATGGATAATCAATCAAAGAATTCAATCAAACTAAGCAATTTTCCAACTCAATAATTAGTCAAACGCCTTCACTTTAGATTGGTAATTCCAAAATCGATAATCAATTAATCACACCCCTCTTTCAAGGTGGAATGATATTCCTAAATCTAATCAACTACCATTTCTCAAGGGTTTATGATTAATCTAAGACCATTAAGAATGCGATTATCAAATTTAGAGGTTTCTTAAACAGTGATTCTTTCTCAAGATCACATACACTTAAGTCGAATCTTACTTTTCCAACATCTAGTGTCACCTTTCAGTTTTTCACCAAATGTCTAAAACAACTAAGAAATTAATCAAGTTTCCTACTCGCAAATCAACATCTAAGATTCAATAGAATAAAACCAATAAATCCAAAGCTCGTTTCGACAAAACAAAAATTGATTCAATCATACGACTCAACAAAATTCAAAGATTAACAATCCAAAACTTAACATAAAAATCTAAACAGAAAAGAGAAGAGAAGGGAGAGAAATTGCTCAGCCAATGCACTCTTGAACTCTCGTTACAAACCCAATCCGGAATCCTTGCAATCTTCACCTTCAATTTACTCTCAACTATCTCTAATCTGAATCCTCATCTACTTGAAGATAGGAAATGAAATGGATGGGATGATGATTTGTTCTCTGCTATTGAGGGGCGCGATATTATAGAAAAACACAATCAACCTCAGCCACGCATTGAGGAAAAATGAAGAGATTAGTAGTTATGCCTCTACCCCGAACTGTGGCATCTACTACAGGGTGATCATCATGGTCTCTAGCTTGTCATTCGTCCATTCTTCTCTTGCTTCATAGGCATGGCAACTCAGGCGCATCTGTGGTGAGTCAACATACACTCAAATGAGGCTCAAATGCCGGGTCAAATGGCCTAAAATCCTGCAAAATACATCAAACAACCATACTCAAGCATAAATCGAGAATAGGAGTATGAATGGTAACTTAAAGCACATAATTCTCCTAAAAGTGTAGCAAAATGACCCTAAATGATGCACTCTTTGGGCACTTATCAAACTCCACCATGCTTGAACTGCTGCTTGTACTCAAGCAAACACTATGGAAAACCCACAAGCGGGGATGCATCTATGGCGCAGAATATGACAACCTCTCTAAAGTAGACAAGCCCTAGCATATCGTAAGCAAGAATGCCAAACAACGACAACCCCTAAATAGTGCACAAAATATTTCAAAATTCAGAAGAAGGTGAATGTTTTCAAAAAGTACACTTCAAAAATCAGAAGAAGGCTGAAAATCTCATAGGATATCTACCAAAGTCTCAATTAAGCTCATAAAATGACCACATCTACCAACATTAGTGCTAATGACTCTAGGCGGTAACATAGTTCTCAATTAAGATAAGGGTCAAAATAAGAAGTATTTGCAAAACCTTCATAAATTTTCGTACCAAAAAGAATTACACATCAAAAGCTACTCAAACTCATGAAAGCTATTTTGCCCAACAAATATATCATCCAAGGTTATCTCAAACCAATTCTCACCATCTCTATACACAAATATGAAATGTAAATCTAAAAATCAACTAAATGTAACACGTAAACAAAAAGAAGCCTAAACCTATATGCTCTAACAAGAATGCGAACTAATAACTGAAATAGAAAACATAGAAACTATTCTTCCCCTAAGCTTAGATAAATCGTTTTAATTCAAAGGAAAGAAAACAAGAAAAGGTAAATGGAAGACAAAATAGCACAATCTCACCAGGTTAGGGGCAGAGTTCACCTAAGCTATGCGGCCTCGTAATAATCGAAGCACATGGAGCATCAGCCACTCCATCACAACGTTAAAATTCGGTCCTTTAAATCAGACATTGTCAAAGCACCCAAAAGCTTGTCAAACTCCTCAACATAGAGTTTCCAAGCATGGCAATAAGAGAACATGAAAATAATCACAGCAAAAAAAGTTAATTAGTGCTCTCTTCAACAAAGCAAAACCAATAGAAAAATCAAAGGCGAAAGCAAAGAAAGTGTTCCACATGATTTTTCTAGGCTTATCTACTAGGTACATGGAATATGGGTCAAGGGAGGCATCATACCCATAAAAGTATCCAAGGAAAAGAAAATTATCAACATTTCTACCAAGCATATTAAACATTTTAGCCTCATGGCCCAAGTCAACATTAGAATCACAAATCTTAGGATTGTTAAGGGGAGTCTCTAAAGAATACTCGAGGGAAAAAGAGGGCGATGAACAAATAGGTGAAACATAGAAATGATCAAGGAATAAGGGAGGACATTATCATCAAAACCAACGTTAGGGGACTAGTCATGCACTAACACAATACATGACCCCTCCAAGGGAGTCTCAACTAGAGCATGCACCTCATCAAAAGTATCTTCTAACTCAAAACTTGCATCAACGACACTAGAAATAGAGACAACCCTAAAAGGGTCACCCACCTCGAGCCCCGTGCTTGGAGCTAAAGGAAAGAATGAATCATCTAAGGTTAAGATAGTTTTGGTATTGTCCCAGGGTGATACAAAGTCAAATTGTGCATAGCACGCATACTAAGGACGCCAATTAGCTTCATAGTCAGAAGAATTACACAAATCACACCAAAAGGGGCATAATAAGATATAGGATAGAGTGCACAAGAATCAGGAAATGAATACCTAGAAACACGACTATCCTTCTCAAAATCAAATGAATCCCAAGCAATCCACTCAACCAAATAACATGCATCATCAACGCTTTTACCATGAAAACCCCAATACTCTAAAGGAGTTCGGGTTTTACTATTCACACCCTCATCTACAATGTCGAAAATTTTCCATTTACCAACACAATAACCGCCTTAAGCAAGAAAGACATTCAAACGTTTAAAATACCTCCAAAATAGTTCATGCTCGAATTGGGGGAAATGAAAAATTGCCATTGTTTTTTTTCAATTTTTAATTAATTTTCAACTTCTTTTTTTTTTGGTATTAGATTCTTTTTTCAAAGAAAAAAGAAAGTGCTTAGCCAAACCTATCAGGAAAAACCCAATATTCGATGCTAGTCCCCGACAACAGCACCAAAAACTTGATTGGACCGCAAGCGCTCGGTGGCATTGTAGCACGTCAAGGCCGATCCCACAGAGTCTAGATTGATCCATTGGGCAATATTCCCTCAAGATTTGCTAAGCGAATCAATACTTGATATTTAAATTAAACTAAATAACTATCTAATCGAATGGATAATCAATCAAGGAATTTAATCAAACTAAGCAATTTCCCAACTCAAGAATTAATCAAACGCCTTTTCTTTAGAATGGTAATTCCAAAACCGATAATCAATTTATCAAACCCCCCTTTCAAGGTGGAATGATATTCCTAAATCTAAACAACTATCATTTCTCAAGGGTTTATGATTAATCTAAGATCATTAAGAATGCGATCACCAAATTTAGAGGTTTCTTAAATAGTGATTCTATCTCAAGATCACATACACTTAAGTCGAATCTTAGTTTTCCAACATCTAGTGTCACCTTTCAGTTTTTCACCAAATGTGTAAAACAACCAAGAAATTAATCAAGTTTGCCACTTGCAAATCAACATCTAAGATTCAATAGAATAAACCCAATTAATCCAAAACTCTTTACAACCAAAACAAAATTTGATTTAATCATGCAACGTAACTCAATTCCAAGATTAACAATCCAAAACTTAACATAAAAATCAATAATAATATGAAAGCATAAAAATCTAGAGAGAAAAGAGAAGAGAAGGGAGAGGAATTGCTCAGCCGATGTGCTCTTGAATTGTCATTGCAAACCCAATCCGGAATCCTTGCAATCTTCACCTTCAACTTGCTCTCAACTCTCTCTAATCTAAATCCTCATCTACTTGAAGATAGGAAATGAAATGGATGGGAAGATGATCTGTTCTCTGCTGTTGAGGGACGCGGTATTATAGAAAAACACAATCAACCTCAGCTGCACGTTGAGGAAAAATGAAGAGATTAGTAGTTATGCCTCTACCACGAACTGTGGCATCTACCACAGGGTGATCATAGTGCTATCTAGCTCGTCATTCTTCTGTTCTTCTCTTGCTCCACGGGCATGGCAACTCAGGGGCATCTGTGGTGATTCAACATGCACTCAAGTGAGGGTCAAATGCCGGGTCAAACGGCCTAAAATCCTGCAAAACGCTTCAAACAACCATACCCAAGCATTAACCGAGAATAGGAGTGTGAATGGTAACTTAAAGCACGTAATTCTCCCAAAAATATTGCAAAATGACCCTAAATGATATACTCTTTAGGCACTTATCAAACTCCCCCATGCTTGAACCGCTACTTGTACTCAAGCAAACACCATAGAAAACCCACAAGCGAGGATGCATCTATGTCGCAGAATATGACAACCTCTCTAAAGTGAACAAGCCATAGCATATCATAAGCAAGAATGCCAAACAACGACAACCCCTAAATAGTGCACAAAATATTCAAAATTCAGAAGGAGGTGAATGCTTTCAAAAAGGTACATTTCAAAAATCAGAAGAAGGCTGAAAATCTTATAGGATATCTACCAAAGTCTAAATTAAGCTCATAAAATGACCACATCTACCAACATTAGTGCTAATGACTCCAAGGGGTAACATAGTTCTCAATTAAGACAGGGGTCAAAATATGAAGTATTTACAAAACCTTTATAAATTTTCATACCAAAAGGAATTACACATCAAAAGCTACTCATACTCATGAAAGCTATTTTGCCCAACAAATATATCATCCAAGGTTATCTCAAACCAATCCTAACCATCTGTATATACAAATCTGAAATGTAAATCTAAAAATCAACTAAATGTAACATGTAAACAAAAAGAAGCCCAAACCTATGCACTTTAACAAGAATGCAAACCAATAACTGAAATAGAAAACATAGAAACTATCATTCCCCTAAGCTTAGATAAATCATTTTAATTCAAAGGAAAGAAAATAAGAAAAGGGAAATGGAAAACAAAAGAGAACAATCTCACCAGGTTAGGTGCAGAGTTCACCTAAGCTATGCGGCCTCGTAATAATCGAAGCACATGGAGCATCAGCCACTCCATCACAATGTGAAAATTTGGCCCTTTAAATCAGACATTGTCAAGGTACCCAGAAGCTTGTCAAACTCCTCAGCATAGAGTTTTCAAGCATGGCAATAAGAGAGCATGAGAATAAGCACTGCAAAGAAAGTTAGTGCTCTCTTCAACAAAGCAAAACCAATAGAAGAATCAAAAGGGAAAGCAAAGAAAGTGTTCCACATGATTTTTCTAGGCTTATCCGCCAGGTACATGGAATCTGGGTCAAGGGAGACATCATACCCACAAAAGTATCCAAGGAAAGGAAAATTATTAACATTTCCACCAAGCATATTAAACATTTTAACCTCACGGCCCAAGTCAACATTAGAAACACAAATCTTAGGATTATTAACGGGAGTCTCTAAAGAATACTCAAGGGAAATGGACGGTGATGAACAAATAGGTGAAACATGGAAATGATCAAGGAATTAGGGAGAACATTATCATCAAAACCAAGGTTCGGAGACTAGTCATGCACCAACACAACACATGACCCCTCCATGGGAGTCTCAACTAGAGCATGCACCTCATCAAAAGTATCTTCTGACTCAAAACTTGCATTAACGACACTAGACCTAGCAACAACCCTAAAACGCTCACCCACCTCGGGCCCTGTGCACCGAGCTAAAGGAAAGAATGAATCATCTAAGGTCAAGATAGTTTCGGTATTGTCCCAGGGTGATACAAAGTCGAATTGTGCATAGCACGCATACTAAGGACGCCAATTAGTTTCATAGTCAGAAGAGTTACACAAATCACACCAAAAGGGGCATAATAAGATATAGGATAGAGCGCACAAGAATCAGGAAATGAATACCTGGAAACACGACTAGCTTTCTCAAAACCAAATGAATCCCAAGCAATCCACTCAAGCAAATAACATGCATCATCAACGCTTTTACCATGAAAACGCCAATACTCTAAAGGAGTTCGGGTTTCACTATTCACACCCTCATCTACAATGTCAAAAATTTTCCATTTACCAACACAATAACCGCATTAAGTAAGAAAGA
This sequence comes from Carnegiea gigantea, assembly GCA_029747015.1. Lineage (NCBI taxonomy): Eukaryota > Viridiplantae > Streptophyta > Magnoliopsida > Caryophyllales > Cactaceae > Carnegiea > Carnegiea gigantea. The sequence goes on along the minus strand of JAKOGI010002029.1, from coordinate 59,122 downwards.
CATTCAAACGTTTAAAATACCTCCAAAATAGTTCATGCTCGAATTGGGGAAAATGAAAAATTGCCATTGTTTTTTTTCAATTTTTAATTAATTTTCAACTTCCCTTTTTTTTTGTATTAGATTCTTTTTTCAAAGAAAAAAGAAAGTGCTTAGCCAAACCTATCAGGAAAAACCCAATATTCGATGCTAGTCCCCGGCAACAGCAATAAAAACTTGATTGGCCCGCAAGCGCTCGGTGGCATTATAGCCCGTCAAGGACGATCCCACAGAGTCTAGATTGATCTATTGGGCAATATTCCCTCAAGATTTGCTAAGCGAATAAATACTTGATATTGAAATTAAACTAAACAACTATCTAATCGAATGGATAATCAATCAAGGAATTTAATCAAACTAAGCAATTTCCCAACTCAAGAATTAATCAAATGCCTTTTCTTTGGATTGGTAATTCCAAAACCGATAATCAATTTATCAAACCCCTCTTTCAAGGTGGAATGATATTCCTAAATCTAATCAACTACCATTTCTCAAGGCTTTATGATTAATCTAAGATCATTAAGAATGCGATTATCAAATTTAGAGGTTTCTTAAACAGTGATTCTTTCTTAAGGTCACATACACTTAAGTCGAATCTTAGTTTTCCAACATCTAGTGTCACCTTTTAGTTTTTCACCAACTGTCTAAAACAACTAAGAAATTAATCAAGCTTGCTACTTGCAAACCAACATCTAAGATTCAATAGAATAAACCCAATAAATCCAAAGCTCTTTTCAGCCACAACAAAATTTGATTTAATCATACAAAGCAACTCAATTTCAAGATTAACAATCCAAAACTTAACATAAAAATCAATAATAATATGAAAGCATAAAAATCTAAAGAGAAAAGAGAAGAGAAGGGAGAGGAATTACTCAGCCGTTGCGCACTTGAACTATCGTTGCAAGCCCAATTCGGAATCCTTGCAATCTTCACCTTCAACTTACTCTCAAATCTCTCTAATCTAAATCCTCATCTACTTGAAGACAGGAAATGAAATGGATGGGATGATGATTTGTTCTCTGCTGTTGAGGAACGCGGTACTATAGAAAAACACAATCAACCTCAGCCACATGTTGAGAAAAAATGAAGAGATTAGTAGTTATGCCTCTACCACCAACTGTGGCATCTACCACAGGGTGATCATAGTGCTATCTAGCTCATCATTCTTCTGTTCTTCTCTTGCTCCACGGGCATGGCAACTCAGGGGCATCCGTGGTGAGTTAACATACACTTAAGTGAGGGTCAAATGCCAGGTCAGAGGTTCTAAAATCCTGCAAAACACATCAAACAACCATACCCAAGCATGAATCGAGAATAGGAGTATGAATGGTAACTTAAAGCACGTAATTCTCCCAAAAATATAGGAAAATGACCCTAAATGATATACTCTTTAGGCACTTATCAAACTCCTCCATGCTTGAACTGCTGCTTGTACTCAAGCAAACGCTATAGAAAACCCACAAGCGGGGATGCATCTATGTCGCAGAATATGACAACCTCTCTAAAGTAGACAAGCCATAGCATATCATAAGCAAAAATGCCAAACAACGGCAACCCCTAAGCAGTGCACAAAATATTTCAAAATTCAGAAGAAGGTGAATGTTTTCAAAAAAGTACATTTCAAAAATCAGAAAAAGGCTAAAAATCTCATAGGATATCTACTAAAGTCTTAATTAAGCTCATAAAATGACCACATCTGCCAACATTAGTGCTAATGACTCTAGGGGGTAACATTGCTCTCAATCAAGATAGAGGTCAAAATATGAAGTATTTACATAACCTTCATAAATTTTCGTACCAGAAGGAATTACACATCAAAAGCTACTCAAACTCATAAAAGCTATTTTGCCTAACAAACATATCAACCGAGGTTATCTCAAACCAATCCTCCCATCTCTATATACAAATCTAAAATGTAAATCTAAAAATCAACTAAATGTAATACGTAAACAAAAAGAAGCCTAAACCGATATGCTCTAACAAGAATGCAAACTAATAACTGAAATAGAAAACATAGAAACTATCCTTCCCCTAAGCTTAGATAAATAATTTTAATTCAAAGGAAAGAAAACAAGAAAAGGGAAATGGAAAACAGAATAGAGCAATCTCACTAGGCTAGGTGCAGAGTTCACCTAAGCTATGCGGCCTCGTAATAATCGAAGCACATGGAGCATTAGCCACTCCATCACAATGTCAAAATTCGGCCCTTTAAATCAGAGATTGTCAAGGCACCCAGAAGCTTGTCAAACTCCTCAGCATAGAGTTTCCATGCATAGCAATAAGAGAGCATGAAAATAATCACAGCAAAGAAAGTTAGTGCTCTCTTCAACAAAGCAAAACCAATAGAAAAATCAAAAGAGAAAGCAAAGAAAGTGTTCCACGTGATTTTTCTAGGCTTATCCGCTAGGTACATAGAATATGGGTCAAGGGAGGCATCATACCCACAAAAGTATCCAGGGAAAAGAAAATTATTAGCATTTGCACCAAGCATATTAAACATTTTAACCTCACAGCCCAAGTCAACATTAGAATCACAAATCTTAGGATTATTAACAGGAGTCTCTAAAGAATACACTCGGAAATAGACGGTGATAAACAAATAGGTGAAACAAGGAAATGATTGAGGAATTAGGGAGAACATTATCATCAAAACTAAGGTTAGGAGACTAGTCATGCACCAACACAACACATGACCCCTCCAAGGGAGTCTCAACTAGAGCATGCACCTAATCAAAAGTATCTTCTGACTCAAAACTTGCATCAACGCTACTAGACCTTGTAATAACCCTAAAAGGCTCACCCACCTCGAGCCCCATGCACTGAGCTAAAGGAAAGAATGAATCATCTAAGATCAAGACAATTTCGGTATTGTCCCACGGTTATACAAAGTCAAACTGTGCATAGCATGCATAATAAGGACGTGAATTAGTTTCATAGTCAGAAGAATTCCACAAATCACACTAAAAAGGGGCATAATAAGATATAGCATAGAATGCATAAGAATCAGGAAATGAATACCTAGAAACACGACTAGCCTACTCAAAATCAAATGAATTCCAAGCAATCCACTCAAGCAAATAACATGCATCATCAACGCTTTTACCATGAAAACCCTAATACTCCTAAAGAGTTCGGGTTTCACTATTCACAACCTCATCTACAATGCCGAAAATTTCTCATTTACCGACACAATAACCACATTAAGCAAGAAAGACGTTCAAAAGTTTAAAATACCTCCAAAATAGTTCATGCTCAAATTTGGGGAAATGGAAAATTGCCATCGTTTTTTTTTTCAATTTTTAATTAATTTTCAACTTCATTTTTTTTGGTATTAGATTCTTTTTTCAAAGAAAAAAGAAAGTGCTTAGCCAAACCTATCAGGAAAAACCCAATATTCGATGCTAGTCCCTGGCAACAGCGCCAAAAACTTGATTGGCCCGCAAGCGCTCGGTTGCATTGTAGGACGTCAAGGCCGATCCTACAAAGTCTAGATTGATCTATTGGGCAATATTCCCTCAAGATTTGCTAAGCGAATCAATACTTGATATTGAAATTAAACTAACCAACTATCTAATCGAATGGATAATCAATTAAGGAATTTAATCAAACTAAGCAATTTCCCAACTCAAGAATTAATCAAACGCCTTTTCTTTAGATTGGTAATTCCAAAACCGATAATCAATTTATCAAACTCCTTTTTCATGGTGGAATGATATTCCTAAATTTAATCAACTACCATTTCTCAAGGGTTTATGATTAATCTAAGATTATTAAGGATGCGATTACCAAATTTAGAGGTTTCTTAAACAGTGATTCTTTCTCAAGATCACACACACTTTAGTCGAATCTTAGTTTTCCAACATCTAGTGTCACCTTTTAGCTTTTCACCAAATATCTAAAACAACCAAGAAATTAATCAAGTTTGCTACTTGCAAACCAATATCTAAGATTCAATAGAATAAACCTAATAAATCCAAAGCTCTTTTTAACCAAAACAAAATTTGACTCAATCATACAGCGCAACTCAATTCCAAGATTAACAATCCAAAACTTAACATAAAAATCAATGATAATATGAAAGCATAAAAATCTAAAGAGAAAGGTGAAGCGAAGGGAGAGGAATTGCTCAGCCAATGCGCTCTTGAACTATCGTTGCAAACACAATCCGTAATCCTTGCAATCTTCACCTTCGACTTGCTCTCAACTCTCTCTAATCTAAATCCTAATCTACTTGAAGACAGGAAATGAAATGGATGGGATGATGATATGTTTTCTGCTGCTGAGGGATGCAGTATTATAGAAAAATACAATCAACCTCAGCCACAAGTTGAGGAAAAATGAAGAGATTAGTAGTTATTCCTCTACCACAAACCATTGCATCTACCGCGGGATGATCATGGTGCTCTCTAGCTCGTCATTCTTCTGTTCTTCTCTTGCTTCACGAGCACGGCAACTCAGGGGCATCCGTGGTGAGCTAACATACACTCAAATGAGGGTCAAATGCCAGGTCAAATGGCCTAAAATCCTGCAAAACATGTCAAACAACCATAGCCAAGCATAAATCGAGAATAGGAGTATGAATGTTAACTTAATACACGTAATTCTCCTAAAAATGTTGCAAAATGACCCTAAATGATATACTTTCTAGGCACTTATCAAACTCCCCCATGCTTGAACTGCTACTTGTACTGAAGCAAACACTATAAAAAACCGATAAGCGGGGATGCATCCATGGCGCAGAATATGGCAACCTCCCTAAAGTAGGCAAGCCATAGCATATTATAAGCAAGAATGCCAATCAATAACAACCCTACATAGTATGCAAAATATTTCAAAAATCAGAAGAAGGTGAATGTTTTCAAAGAAGAACATTTCAAAAATTCGAAGAAGGCTGAAAATCTTATGGGATATCTATCAAAGTCTCAATTAAGCTCATAAAATGACCACATATACCAACATTAGTGCTAATGACTCTAGGGGGTAACATAGTTCTCAATCAAGGCAAGGGTCAAAATAAGAAGTATTTATGAAACCTTTAGAAATTTTTGTACCAAAAGGAATTACACATCAAAAGCTACTCAAAATCATAACAGCTATTTTACCCAACAAATATATCATCCGACGTCATCTCAAACTAATCCTCACCATCTCTATATACAAATCTAAAATGCAAATCTAAAAATCAACTAAATGCAACACGCAAACAAAAAGAAGCCTAAAACTATATGCTCTAATAAGAATGCAAACTAATAATTAAAATAGAAAACATAGAAACTATCCTTCCCCTAAGCTCAGATAAAACATTTTTATTCAAAGGAAAAAAAACAAGAGAAGGGAAATGGAAAACAAAAGAGAACAATCTCACTAGGTTAGGTGTAGAGTTCACCTAAGCTATGCGGCCTCGTAATAATCGAAGCACATGGAGCATCAGCCACTCCATCACAATGTCAAAATTCGGCCCTTTAAATCAGACATTGTCAAGGCACCCAGAAGCTTGTCAAACTCCTCAGCATAGAGTTTCCAAGCATGGCAATAAGAGAGCATGAAAATAATCACAGCAAAGAAAGTTAGTGCTCTCTTCAACAAAGCAAAACCAATAAAGAAATCAAAAGAGAAAGCAACGAAAGTGTTCCAGATGATTTTCTAGGCTTATTCGCTAGGTACATGCAATATGGGTCAAGGGAGCCATCATACCCACAAAAGTATCCTAGGAAAAAAAAATTATCAATATTTCCATCAAGCATATTAAACATTTTAACCTCACGGCCTAAGTCAACATTAGAATCGCAAATCTTAGGGTTATTAACGGGAGCATCTAAAGAATACTCGGGGGAAATAGAGGGTAATGAATGAATAGGTGAAACATGAAAATGATCAAGGAATTAGGGAGAACATTATCATCAAAACCAAGGTTAAGAGACTAGTCATGCACCAACACAACACATGACCCCTCCAAGGGAGTCTCAACTAGAGCATGCACCTCATCAAAAGTATCTTTCCACTCAAAACTTGCATCAACGACACCAGACCTAGCAACAACCCTAAAAGGCTCACGCACCTCGAGCCCTCTGCACTAAGCTAAAGGAACGAATGAATCATGTAAGGTCAAGACAACTTCGGTATTGTCCAAGGGTGATACAAAGTCAAATTGTGTATAGCATGCATAATAAGGGCGCGAATTAGTTTCATAGTCAGAAGAATTGCACAAATCACATCGAAAAGGAACATAATAAGATATAGCATAGAATGCACAAGAATCAGAAAATAAATATCTAGAAACATGACTAGCCTTCTCAAAATCAAATGAATCCTAAGCAATCTACTCAAGCAAATAACATGCATCATCAACGCTTTTACCATGAAAACCCCAATACTCTAAAAGAGTTCGGGTTTTACTATTCACACCCTCATCTACAATGTCTAAAATTTCCCATTTACCAACACAAGAACCACTTTAAGCAAGAAAGACATTCAAACGTTTAAAATACCTCCAAAATAGTTCATGCTCGAATTGGGGGAAATGAAAAATTGCCATTGTTTTTTTAATTTTTTATTAATTTTCAACTTTTTTTTTGTATTAGATTTTTTTTTCAAAGAAAAAAGAAAGTGCTTAGTCAAGCCTATCAGGAAAAACCCAATATTCGATGCTAGGCAACGGCGCCAAAAACTTGATATGCCCGCAAGCGCACAGTGGCATTGTAGCACATCAAGGCCGATCCCACAGAGACTAGATTGATCTATTGGGCAATATTTTGTCAAGATATACTAAGCAAATCAATACTTTATATTGAAATTAAACTAAACAACTATCTAATCTAATGGATAATCAATCATGGAATTTAATCAAACTAAGCAATTTCCCAATTCAATAATTAATCAAACACATTTTCTTTAGACGAGTAATTCCAAAATCGATAATGAATTTATCAAACCCCTCTTTCAAGGTGGAATGATATTCCTAAATCTAATCAACTATCATTTCTCAAGGGTTTATAATTAATCTAATATCATTAAGAATGCCGTTATCAAATTTAGAGATTTCTTAAATAGTGATTCTTTCTCAAGATCACATGCACTTAAGTCGAATCTTAGTGTTCCAACACCTAGTGTCACCTTTCGGTTTTTTACCAAATGTCTAAAACAACCAAGAAATTAGTTAAGTTTCCTACTCGCAAATCAACATCTAAGATTCTATAGAATAGACTCAATAAATCCAAAGCTCTTTTAGACCGAAACAACAATTTGATTCAATCATACAACTCAACTCAATTCCAAGATTAACAATCCAAAACTTAACATAAAAATCAATAATAATATGAAAGCATAAAAATCTAAAGTGAAAAGAGAAGAGATGGCAGAGGGATTGCTCAGCCGATGCGCTCTTCAACTATCATTGCAAACCCAATCTGAAATCCTCGCAATCTTCACCTTCAACTTGCTCTCAACTCTCTCTAATCTAAATCCTAATCTACTGGAAGACAAGAAATGAAATAGATGGGATGATGATCTATTTTCTGCTCCTAAGGGACGCAGTATTATAGAAAAACACAATCAACCTCAGCCACACGTTGAGGAAAAATGAAGAGATTAGTAGTTATGCTTCTACCACGAACCATGGCATCCACCACGAGGTGATCATGGTGCTCTCTATCTCATCATTCTTCTATTCTTCTCTTGCTCCACAGGCATGGCAACTCAGGGGCATCTGCGATGAGTCAACATACACTCAAATGAGGGTCAAACGCCGAGTCAAATGGCCTAAAATCCTGCAAAACACATCAAACAACTATACCCAAGCATAAATCGAGAATAAAAGTATGAATGGCAACTTAAAGCACGTAATTCTCCTAAAAGTGTAGCAAAATACCCCTAAAATGATATACTCTTTAGGCACTTATCAAACTCCCCCATGCTTGAACTGCTGCTTGTCCTCAAACAAACACTATAGAAAACCGACAAGCGGGAATGCATCTATGATGCAGAATATGACAACTTCTTTAAAGTAGGCAAGCCATATCATATCATAAGCAAGAATGCCAATCAACGACAACTGCCAAATAGTGCGTAAAATATTTCAAAATTCAGAAGAAGGTCTATGTTTTCAAAAAAGTACGTTTCAAAAAAATCAGAAGAAGGCTGAAAATCCCACGGGATATCTACCAAAGTCTCTATTAAGCTTATAAAATCACCACATGTTCTAGCATTAGGGCTAATGACTCTAAGCGGTAACATAGTTCTCAATCAAGACAAGGGTCAAAACAAGAAGTATTTACAAAACCTTCATAAATTTTCGTACCAAAAGGAATTACACATCAAAAGCTATTCAAACTCATGAAAGCTATTTTGCCAAACAAACATATCATCTGAGGTTATCTCAAACCAATCCTCACCATCTCTATATAAAAATCTAAAACACAAATCTAAAAATCAACTAAATGCAACACGCAAACAAAAAGAAGCCTAAAACTATATGCTCTAACAAGAATGCAAATAATAACTAAAATAGAAAACATAGAAACAATCCTTCCCCTAAGCTTAGATAAAGCATTTTTATTCAAAGAAAAGAAAACAAGAGAAGGGAAATGGAAAACAAAAGAGAACAATCTCACCAAGTTAGGTGCAGAGTTCACCTAAGCTATGCGGCCTCGCAATAATCGAAGCACATGGGCCATCAGCCACTCCATCACAATGTCAACCAAAATTCGGCCCTTTAAATCAGACATTGTTAAGGCACCCAGAAGCTTGTCAAACTCCTCAGCGTAGAGTTTCCAAGCATGGTAATAAGAGAGCACCAAAATAATCACAGCAAAGAAAGTTAGTGCTCTCTTCAACAAAGCAAAACCAATATAAAAATCAAAAGAGAAAGCAAAGAAAGTGTTCCACATGATTTTTCTAGGCTTATCTGCTAGGTACATGCAATATGGGCCAAGGGAGGTATCATACCCACAAAAGTATGCTACGGAAAGAAAATTATCAACATTTCCACCAAGCTTATTAAACATTTTAACCTCACGGCCTAAGTCAACATTAGAATCATAAATCTTAGGATTATCGATGGGCGCATCTAAAGAATACTCGAGGGAAATAGAGGGTACTGAACAAATAGGTGGAACATGGAAATGATCAAGGGAATTAGGGAGAACATTATCATCAAAACCAAGGTTAAGGGACCAGTCATGTACCAACGCATCATGTGACCCCTCCAAGGGAGTCTCAACTAGAGCATTTACCTAATTAAAAGTATATTCTAACTTAAAACTTGCATCAATGACAGTAGACCTGGCAACAACCCTAAAAGGATCACCTACTTCGAGCCCCGTGCACTGAGCTAAAGGAAAGGATGAATCATGTAAGGTCCAAACAATTTCAGTATTGTCCCATGGTGATACAAAGTTAAGTTGCGCATAGTATGCATTATAAGGACATGAATTAGTTTCATGGTCAGAAGAATTACACAAATCACACCAAAAAGGGGCATAATAAGATATAACATAGAATGGACAAGGATCACGAAATGAATATTTAGAAACACACTAGCCTTCTCAAAATCAAATAAATCCTAAGCAATCTACTTAAGCAAATAACATGCATCATCAATGCTTTTACCATGAAAACCCCAATACTCTAAAAGAGTTTGGGTTTCACTATTCACACCCTCATCTACAATGTCTAAAGTTTCCCATTTACCAACGCAATAACCACATCAAGCAAGAAAGACATTCAAACATTTGAAACACCTCTAAAATAGTTCATGCTCAAATTTGGGGAAATGGAAAATTGACATTGTCTTTTTTTAATTTTTTATTTATTTTCAACTTCTTTTTTTTTTAATTTTTTGTATTAGTTTTTTTTTTCAAAGAAAAAAGAAAGTGCTTAGTCAAACCTATCAGGAAAAACCTAATATTCGAAGCTAGTCCCCGACAACGGCGTCAAAAACTTGATAGGCCCACTAGCGCACGGTGGTGTTGTAGCATATCAAGGTCGATCCCACAGAGATTAGATTGATCTATTGGGCAATATTCCCTCAAGATATGCTAAGCAAATCAATACTTGATGTTGAAATTACACTAAATAACTATCTAATCTAATGGATAATCAATCAAAGAATTTAATCAAACTAAGCAATACTCAGGAATTAATCAAGCGCCTTTTCTTTAGATGGGTAATTCCAAAACCGATAATCAATTTATCAAACCCCTCTTTCAAGGTGAAATAAAATTCCTAACTCTAATGAACTACCATTTTCGGAGGGTTTATGGTTAATCTAAAATCATTAAGAATGCGATTATCACATTTAGAGTTTTCTTAAACAGTGAGCCTTTCTCAAGATCACATACACTTAAGTTGAATCTTAGTTTTCCAACATCTAGTGTCACCTTTCAGTTTTTCACCAATTAGCTAAAACAAGATAAAAATTGATCAAGGTTCCAACTCATAAATCAACATCTAAGATTCAATAGAATAAACCTAACAAATCTGAAGCATTTTTAGATGAAAACAACAATTGATTCAATCACAACAACTTAACTCAATTCGAAGATTAACAATCAAAAACTTAACATAAAAAATCAATAATAATATGAAAGCATAAAAATCTTAAGAGAAAAGAGAAGAGCAGGGAGAGGAATTGCTTAGTCAATGCGCGCTTGAACCTTCGTTGTAAACCTGATCCCGAATCCTTGCAATCTTCAGCTTCAACTTGCTCGCAACTCTCTCTAATCTAAATCTTAATCTACTTGAGGAGAGGAAATGAAATGGATGGGATGATGGTCTACTTTCTGCTATTGAGGGACGCCCTATTTATAGAAAAACACAATCAACCTCAATAACATAATGAGGGAAAACGAAGAGATTAGTAGTTATGCCTCCACCACGGACCGTAGTATCCACCACGAGCTGACCCTGGTGCTCGCTGGCCGGTCATTCTTCTGTTCTTCTCTTGCTCCGTGAGCATGGCAACACAGGAGCATCCGTGGTGAGTCAACATACACACAAATGAGGGTCAAATGGGCTAAAATCATGCCAAACACATCAAACAACCATACCTAAACATAAATCGAGAATAGGAGTATAAATGGTAACTTAAAGCACATAATTCTTCTAAAAATGTAGCAAGATGATCCTAAAATGATATACTCTTTAGGCACTTATCACTTACCAAGCCGCCCCATAGCCATTTCCCTAATCAGCCATTTCAATAACTTGTTTCCAAAGGAGATACCCACGGGTTTACCTCCCAAAAGCGATATCCAGTACCACATTGATCTTATTCTAGGTTTTATCCTTCCAAATAAGCCAGCTTATAAGATGAATCCTAAGGAAACAATGGAGAATGAAAGGCAAGTTGAGGAGCTAATGTCGAAAGGGCTAGTTCGTAAGCCTTTAAGCCCTTGTGCCGTGCTTGCTTTGCTAGTTCCAGAGAAGGATTGCAGTATGCATATGTGTGTGGATAGTAGATCTATAAACAAGATTAGTATCAAGTATAGGTTCCCCATATCTAGACTTGAGGATATGCTAGATGAGTTACATGGTTCTCAAGTGTTTTCAAACATTGATCTTCGAAGTCGATACTACCAAATTAGAATACAAGAGGGAGATGAATGGAAGACTACGTTAAAGATTAATAGAGGGTTATATGAGTGACTAGTCATGCCATTTGGTCTTTCCCATGCTCCTAGTACATTCAGAAGGTTAATGAATCAAGTATTCAGACCTTACATTAGGAAATTCATGGTGGTATACCTCAATGACATTCTGATTTATAACAAGAATGAGCAACAGCATCAAGACCATTGATAGGCCCGTAAGCGCACGGTAGTATTGTAGCAATCAAGGTCGATCCCACAGAGACTAGGTTGATCTATTGGGCTATATCCCCTCAAGATATGCTAAGCAAAATTCTAATTCAAGTGGTTTTGACTAACAACTACAAATAAACTTGTCCAAATCAATAACAGAAACACGTTTAGGAATTTTCGCAGTTATAGAAGAGAATTGGATCAAAATGAATAAACATGTGCTAGTCTGTAATTGGTAAACTCCGAGTAATTGTAATCTTGTCAAAAAACTTGATCTATTCTTTCGAAATCAATCACATTTGCCTAAACTAAGCAAACGTCGTTCTTTCAAACTAATTTGATTTAATCCAAGTTTAATATATTTGATTACTTACTAGTCCTCCTAACATATAAATCTCTCTTTTGAGATGAAGCTATGCTATGTCTATTCAAGCAATCCAACAACTAAATGTTGTCTTTCGAGTGTTCGCTCGATTGTTTCAAGTGGTAAGTAAATTTTGGCCAAAAATCAACTCACAACATATCAAACACTTGATAGAATGAAATCAAAGCAATTGTGAAAATAAGCACAATTCTATAAATTAAAACATAATCCAACAACACATTCATAAACTACTAAATCCCTAGACAAAAATTAAACTACTCACACATTAATCAAAGATTAAACAACTAACTACTCTAAAATGAAAAATCTAAAGAGGAAAGAGAAGAAAAGAGAGAAGAATTGCTCAGCCAAAAATCGTGCTTAAACTATCGTGCAAACCCGGGATGGAATCTTGCAAATCTTCACTTCAACTCTATCTCACTTTCTCTCTACTCTAAACTAATCTATATCCTAATTAATGGAATATGAAGGGGAATAGAATGGATGGGGGTGTGTGAGGATGGGAACCCCCCTTTCATAGTAAAATCCTAGAAGACGAATAGCCGCACGTAATAATGGAATAATAACCGCTAGGAAGTTGAAGAACTTACGAGAAAACAAAAAGCCTCACAGGAAATGAAGACACCACAGACCGTGGCATCCACCATGGACCGATTGTGGTGTCCACTGCCTCGGCATTCCTCTATTCTTCTTTCTTTCCACGGGCATAACAACTCAGGGCCATCCGTGGGGGGTCAAAATATCCTCATGTATAGGTCAAATCTGGGGTAAAAATGTCCAAAACTTGCAAAACACAGAAAAGAACTATTCCTAAGCATAAAATGGGAAAAAGAGTATAAATTATCACATTACGCATGGAATTTTCCTTTAAAATGGAGGAAAATGACCCTTAAATGATATATACATTAAGCACTTATCAATCATCTTATCTAGATTATGCTAGTTCTTAAACATGAGAGTTTTTTTGGAAACCTTAGGAAATGCACCTTTTTTCACTCATGAGGTGACTTGCTTGGGTTATATTTTTACTGGTCAAGGCATTAAGGTAGATGAGAGCAAGCTAGAGGCAATTCAGACATGGCCTATTCCACAAAGTATACATGATGTGTGAAGCTTCCATGGTCTTGCATCTTTTTATAAGAGGTTTATAAGGAACTTCAGTACTATGATGGCTCCCATGATAAAGGTGATTAAGGGTACATCATTCAAATGGACCCCTAAAGCCCAATCTGCCTTTGAGAAAGTGAAAAGGAGACTAACTCAAGCACCCGTACTTGCTTTGTCGTGCTTTGAGAATGTCTTTGAGATTGAATGTGATGCATCTGGAGTTGGGATAGGTGGAGTTCTCACTTAGGAAGGTAAGCCATTAGACTTCTTTAGTGAGAAATTGTATGATTCAAGACAAAAGTATACCACCTATGATGATTAGTTTTATGCGATTGTGCGATGCTTAGAATAGTAAAGTCATTATCTTATGACTGGGGAGTTTATTTTGCATTCTAATTATGAGGCTTTGAAGTAGATTCAAGGCTAGCATAAGTTAAACCCATGCCAAGCAAAATGGGATGAGTATCTCTAGTCATTCCACTCTACAATTAAGCACAAGTTCGGAAAACTCAATCAACGAGCCGATGTATTATCTAGGAGGTATTTGATCCTATTTCAATTATGCTTGCATACTTGGTATTGAGCATCTAAAGTGTTTGCATGCTAATGATGAGGACTTTGGGCACTTGTTTTTGTTTGTGATTTCTTCGTACAAGAAGGATTTCTGTTCAAGGGTACATGCTTGTGTATTCCTAAGTGTAGCACCCATGAGCTTCTTATTAGGGAGGTGCATGGAGGATCTCTAGCTAGCCATTATGAAGAGAAAAAGACTATTATCATAGTTAGGGAGTGTTACTACTAGTCAGGGATGGACAAGGATGTTCAGGACATCTTGAAGAGGTGTAGCACATGCCAATGGCCAAGAGTCATTCTCTTTCCCATGGCCTTTGCACACCTCTACCAATCCCTGCACTTTGTTGGGTTGATGTAAGTATGGATTTCATCCTAGGCTTGCCTAAAACCCGAAGGAACAAAGATTCAATCTTCGTTGTGGTGAACAGGTTTTCTAAGGTGGTACATTTCATTCAATGCAACAAGACTAATGATGTTACATACATTGTAGAGTTGTATTTTAAGGAGGTGATAAGATTACATGGTATTCCTAGGTCAATTGTTTCTGATAGGGATACCAAGCTCCTTAGCCACTTTTGGATTACCTTGTGGAAGAAATTGGGTACTAATCTCAAGTATACTACCACTTGTCATCACAAACTGATGGGCAAACTGAGGTTGCAAATCGAACCTTTGGAACTCTCATAAGAGCTTTGATTAAACCTCACACCAAGGCTTGGGATTTGCTATTACCATATGCTGAATTTGCTTATAACAAGGCTCCTAGTAAGGTTACTAGTCTATCCCCCTTCAAGGTGGCTTATGGAAATAATCCCCTTAGCCCACTTGATTTTACTCCATGTCCTTCTGATCAAAAAGCAAGTGTGGATGCAGCCACAAGAGTAGAGGAAATCCAAAAGATCAATGAGTTAGTTAAGGGCATAGTAGAGAAGACCAATGCATCATATCAAGCCTAAGCTAACAAACATAGAAAGAAAAAGGTATTTCAGAGAGGAGATCTCGTGTGAATTCACTTAAGGAAGAAACGGTTTCCTTCAAAGCATAAGAACAAGTTAATGCTAAGAGCTGAAGGTCCATTTGAGATCTTGGAAAAAGTAAATGACAATGCTTATAAGGTTGATTTACTAGGTGACTTTGGAGTTTTAACCACATTCAATGTGGAAGATTTGAGCCCTTATCTACCAAATGACTACCTAGCCAATTTGAGGGTCAAATCTTCTCAACAAGGGGAGGATGATGGAGTCCCATCTAGCTAGCCCAATGAGGATGCTCAAATAGGTCTAGGAAGTCTTAATTCACCGTCCAAAGTCTAAAGGATAACTCACATTTTACAGAGGAATCAAACAAGTTTATCCGGGTTCAAAGCAGATTTCAGGCCTAGTTTTGTGTTCCTACTTACTTAGGCCTCCTTGAGGTTTAAGTCATATATTTTTGCATATTCAGGTTCCCCTAGATGTTAGCTATTTGGTCCAAGCAAGAAAATCAAGTTAAATCAGATATATAATGAATAACCAAGGCCGTTTTGTAACCTACACTGGATTGCACTTGGTTTTGCCCAGGTCTATTTTGCTAAGATTTTTGGCCAACAAATGATGTTTTAAACCTGATTTCTCATTATGGGGAGTTAGTAAACATCCTAAGGTTTCTCCTTATGGAAGGAAATCCAAATCATGCTCACTTTTTGCATTAGAAATGTGGCGCCTAAAAACTACTTGCAAATTGCCCGGTTCTGTCCAATTGGTGCATGTGGTGGTTTCTCTTCTTTTAGCCATCAAATTAAGACCAAGCAAATCATTTGGTAGTTAAAGGAGGTTGGAGCACAATCATGAGCCTTTTCAGCCCAACCAAATGCTAATCCATTAAGAAT
This sequence comes from Carnegiea gigantea, assembly GCA_029747015.1. NCBI lineage: Eukaryota > Viridiplantae > Streptophyta > Magnoliopsida > Caryophyllales > Cactaceae > Carnegiea > Carnegiea gigantea. The sequence continues at coordinate 43,353 of JAKOGI010002029.1, read as the reverse complement.
CAAGGAGAGAAAGGCAAGGATGCTCCCATTGGCTTAGCATAAAGTACTTGCTGCCAGCAGCCATTTTCTCTCTCATACATGTGCAGCCAGCACTATCCTTGCTTAATTACTTACTTGGTAATGAGTTTAAGGCTTTATCCTAAGGGTTAGCTAGACTCTGGGATTATAATTAGCATGATTAATTAAGCTTTGTACTTTGGTGATTTGTAAGCTAGACTTCAGTTTTAACTTAGCTAGTTTTAAGCTAGGTTGAGAGGTTTCCTAATCTTAAAGGAACATCCTAATCTTACAAGGCAGCTTGTATTCGTGAGTATCAGGCCTTACGGAACCTCATTTCGTAATCAGATTACATTTACCTTGAATGAGAAAAGAGAGCTTAGCTCCTTAAACAAAGTGAAACTCTTACTTGCTTATCCTAGCTTAGGCCAAGTTAGGTGGTGATCTAGTGAGTCTTAACCCTTAATTAGGTGGTGTTTTTATATCCTAATTAAGGCTAAGGGCCCTAATCTTGATCTTGGTGGAGTTTTCTATATCCAAGAATTAAGATTATTTCTATCTTACATCCTCATTTCCTTTCGAATTCCTTTAAAGTCAAAGCCAAGTTCGTAATATTCTTAGCTATTCCTTACATTCCGTTGAGTGTGAGCCGAGTTCATTGGCAAATCCATAAGTTATTCTGTCCATTTTTACAAATATTCTATTAGATTTGTTTTAAAACTGTCTAAACAATATGGATTGCTTCCTGAATAATTAAAGGCTTTTTTGTCCATTCATCAATTAAGTAGTTTTTTTCTTTGTTCTTATTCTTCATATATCTCCTACCTTTTGAGTTGAAGGGTATGTATTTGATATGAATGGCAACTGTGGAAGACATAACGCTTTTGTAGGTACAGAATGTTAAACCTATATTTTTTCATATTGGCATATAATGTGAAATCTGTTGTATAATTTTCTTATAGGGCTTGGAGTTTTGTTCATTTGATTTCCATTAATGTCTCTTCAATGCGACAAGTTCCTTTCTTGAACCACATCTTTGTCATGTAGCCATTAAATGTTAGTATATCTTGAAGAAATTATTTTATAGCACTTGTGTTAGAACTTGACATACATTTCTTGATTTAGGACAAGATATATAGTGGCAAAATAAAGGAATTTAGGGTTTCAAGATGGTTTTTTTTTTTTAAGGATTTGAAGAGAAATAAGGGGGACATAGAAGAAAATAGTAAATAAATGATAAAATTAGTGGGAATGCCCTTAAAAAAAACTAGGACATCCACCTACGGTTGGTGAAAGATCCACTCATGAATAACTATGAATCGACATGGCTAAAGAAACATCAGAATCCTTTGGAAATTTTCTAATTCGATTGATATTTGCAAAACAGCACCTAACAATGCGTATACATGCCTAGAAATCTTTCGAAAAGAAGCTAACCTCAAACCCTAAATTGTATCTTATTTCCAAAGTAAAAATATTGCATACAATAATAGAAAGGATTCCTAAAGATACCATGAAATATACCTTCAAAAACTAAAAAGGTGGCTATGAAATATTCTATACCCCTTATTTGCTAAGATATTATAATATGCTCATATCCCACCCTTTTTCGGAGACCTAGCTTCCATCTAGAACATCTTTATTTCCTACATCAGTTACCCTTTGCATCACTTCTCCTTAACTTGAAAACATTTGATTCCAACATCAAATGTGCTGCATGTGTAAAGAATATGATGTGTTCATATAAGTTTGGGTAGTGGACATGAAATCATCCAGATTTAACCATGTTGAATATGAGATATGCCTAATTTCCATTTGACTAAGAATTTTTAAACTTCCCTTGGTCGGTTGGCACTGCTTGATGATCAAGGACATCTTGAATCCTATCCTTGATTTTAGAAATGAAAGGAAGTCTCGAGTGGAATGCTTAATATCTCTGTAATTGGTACGACGTCCATGTTATGAAGTGAGATCTTCAATAGTAAAAGTGATGCTTGTACCTATGTATTATGGCAACTTAAGACCAACATTGGCATTGATTTTCTTTAAAATTTTGAAGGGTCTAGCACTATAATAAAGTTTTTGGCACTGATCTTTTGGAAATCTTAGGTCTTATGCTAATCATCACCTACTCCCCTTATTAAAATTCCACATAGCATTGACAACAATAAGCTTTAAGCTTGCAAATTTCATTACAAAAAGCAATCTTACTCCTTACATCTTTTTGAAGGTCAGCAATATGCATAACGAATTCTTCAGCATCTTTACTCGATTAAAGCATGTGCAAGCAAGTCAATTTGATCAATGGGTTGCAGTTGTCGAATGGCCACAACAGCTTCAAAAAGTGAGCCTCTTATCCAAATGGATTGCAGAACTATCATAGGCAAACTTTGATGTGTCTCCTATCAGCATAAGATCTACCAAGGAAAGAAAATATTTCCTAAACTCTCATTCACGACTTCGGTTTGTCCATATGTTTGTGCAGATGAAATGTCATTAAAAACTTCAATTTGTTACCTATTTTGGAAGAAACTTAGATGAGTGGGAGAGAAGCTCAGGCTTACTTTGATTGACATGTCATTTAGCAATTGATAGGACCAAGGATTCAAACTGTAGATTTGTTCGCGGCTGCATAGTGGATGTAGTATTGTGAAATTGGGCTAATGTACGTGATTGTCAGAGGGTGGGAATTCATTTTGCTTACCTTGACAGCCTTTCGTGTGGCACAAATCCACTATGGAATGCAATTTCTGAATCCATACTAGACTTTTATATGTGCATTCTAGTTCTAATTTCCTGCACGACATAAGCTCATCAAACCCTCATTAATTCTTTTGGTTGCTTGCATTTTTAAATGCATGGCATTGCATAATCAATCAAATGGGACTTTTCTTTTGTTTATAATTCATGGGGCAAAAGAACATGGTGATTTCAACTTGGCAAAACAATATAGTCCAATTAGAATAGTGCCACTAGACATTGTCCTTAGGAAATAACATTGGAACTTGCTTTATTTAGGAATTTGGATCAATAGTTAGCGGTCAACATAGGAGGCAGTTAGTATCCTTCAGGAATCTATCATGATAATCGAGATTTATATGTTGTTGGATGGTTACCTATACTTGCATTAGATAGCAAGACAGCAATGTAGTGGGCTAGTAGGGATAAATTAAGGTCTTGTACTACCATATTTATTCGAATTGGCCTGCCAATATGTGATAGCCTCTTACATGATTATGTTGATGAGTCCACTATTTCCTTTTAAAGATATTGCTGAATAATATACTTTTCTCCCTAACTTTTAGCATTTCAGCTAATATAATTTAAACATCTTAGTGTCTCACTTTCACATAGTTGTAGCCATCTTCAATGTGTTTGTCTCTGAAGAACTTTCAATGAATGGTCGAAATAATTAGCATTTGATATATGTACAAAAAAATTCCTAATTGGTGAAAGAGTTATTACCTATCATAGACATTATCATTGAACACTACAAAATGACTGCCATGCTAATGATGTTTGTATCTAGGTAAAAAGTACCTTGCATGATTTCACAATTTGTCTTTGAACATGTCTAGCCCTTCGACCTGGAATTTCATTATGTATCTCTACCTGTAGAAGTTGCTCGATCAAATCCTAAGGGCTACACGGGATCCCCCAATCCTCAAACTCATCGATTTGCACTATCTCATTGAACTGTGGAAGAATCCTTTATTTTGTTTTTTGTTTATTATTTTAGTGCATATCAACATATAATTATACAATAACGTCCCACCACTTGCGTTCATTATTTGTCATTTTTTCTTTTTCATGTTCTTTTGTTTTTTGGGGGTTGAAGGGCTTTGTAGATGATACTTTTTTTTAAATTATTTTTTCTTAATGCAATTGTATTGAATTAGCATGCACTCTATGTAACCTCATGTCTGCTTTTAATCTTTTCTTCATTACTAGTTACTAAAAATTAAAAAAACAAAACACCATAGGTATCACTAACTCTTTGCATTCTTGTTCCCCTTTTTTCTGCTTTATAATCCTTAATGAAGCAAATTAAAATGATTAAAAGTATTTGTTACTCTCTTTGGTAGCAATAATGTATGATAATCTTCTTCTCTTTTTTTGGGGGGGGGGGGGGGGAAGGGGGCAGTTTTGGCATTATTGATTGGAGACTTTAATAACTGGGATCCTAGTCCTGATGTTATGAATTAGGTATGTTATTTCTATTCAGCTTTTTTGGTTTAACAGGCACAGTTGTGTATGATTTTGAGTTTTTGTTATCATTATTCAATTTCCCTTGAGAATATCTACAAATAGATGGAGGAAAACCTAGGAAAGGCCCTTTGTACCATGGGCAAGGTGGGAAATAGTAATGGTTCACCAGCTGCTCCTCATGGTTCTTAAGTGAAGCTCAGCATCTAAAATGATTTTCAATAAATGACAAAACTACATGCAATTACAATTTGACGGCTCCTTGGCATCCCCAGCCACATGTGTATGCTACACATGCACCGGAGAACTGTTAGACTGATCTTATAATGGGTTAGGGCATGCTTATGCTAGATACATTTAGGAGGATTATTATACTGATCTTACGAAGGCCTGTCTAACGCATGCTTATGGTGGATACACTCTAAGGAGTAGTTACGAGTGATTTCATACTATTCTAAATGTAGTCTGTGTCCAACATAATTTTTATGCTCTGCTAGTGATAAAGTGATAATCATATGAGGTAGAGATAATTAGCTATTATCAAAAGATTGAGAAAAAGCATGTGATAAGCCTTTTTGTGTGTTCAATTAACTAGCCTTAGGTCAGGGACTATTTACCTTTGGCCCCCTTTAGAAGTTTATCTTGCCCAGTCCAATTGACACCTCTAGTTTGCATCTGCAGACTTAGTGAACTAGACAGGGTCTTTAAAGCAGTTAAGCTGCTAGATCTTGTTTATGGTTGTTGTTTCCAAATTCATTATCAAACTACCCCAATTTTCAGGGGTTTTTAGCATCAAGTGCTTACTTGTGATAAGGTATCTCCCATCTTCTCTCTACCTCTCGGTGACTGATATCATTCTTACAATGGAGAACTATAAAATACAAAAGATAATATTAAGAGCCTATTCTTTTCATTGGGAAATAGGGATTGGAAAATGGATAAAGTTGGTTGAAGTGCATATGTTTTTATTGAAATGGGTTGAAATAGGTTGAAATAGGTTGCAATGGGCTGAAGTTGATTGAAGTTGGTGTATTTTTTATATGATGGTTAGAAGTTAGTTAAAATAGTGGGTTGAAGTAAGTCGAAATTTGTTAGCTTTGTTGAAGCTCACAACGTGTTTACTAATACATTTTAATGAAAGACAAAAAGAGATTAATCAATTGATACATTCTTCATGTTATATTAAAATTATCTTAATATTTCTATTGTTTAAATATGTTACGATCCTAAATAGATATTAGCATGCTAGTATATATTGCTTAATTGATTTGATATAAGTTGCCTCAATATCTTGAGATAATTTAGAATTCAGATTTGAATATGTGATCTTTATGATATTATATCGTATGATTCAAATTTGAATATAAGATTGTGATGCTATATTTATCAACTGCCAAGATTTGGTCAAAATATGATATTATCTTTTGATATAATATTTTGAAAGATTGTGCTGTAAAATAAACCAACTTCTAGATGATTCTCTCAGCTAAGATCGTCTGCAACAAATAAGGAAATTAGCTGTTGGAGATCAAAAGAAGAACATTGAGTAGAACTGTGAAATTCAAGGGCTTAAAAAACTGGGTTGAAGGCCTTGAAACGAGATGGAAGATTGACTTTCCTTGTACGGTGCAACAGTCGCTTGCCAAGTTCTACTCTAACCTCTCCAACACCTCTTGGCTATAAAAATGAGAGGAATTGGCTGTTGGAAAAGATACAAGAGAGTGCACAAGCAAAGATAGAGGAAAGAGAGCTGCACTTGCAAATCAATAAGAAGACGCTGAGAGAACTTGATAGATTAAGCTTATATTGGCATATCTATTGTATTTACTTACTCCTTGGTATAAAGTGTAAGTTGTTATCGTTCTTTATATTAGGTCGGGTCGATTAGTCGGAGGGCTGACTACCTAAGTACGGTTGGGGAGTAACATGTACGTTGGGACCCCTATAGTTGTAAGGTCAACACGTAGGTTGTATGATTGGTAAATCGTGTGTAATTGACCGATCTAATAAAAGAAAGAGGTTCAAAATCCTATCGGCGAGGGGCGCCTATGGGTGGAGGACTAGGCGTGGCTGAACTTCTATAAACAATGTGTTTTGCCCATGTTTAGCTTTCTGCTATTTATTTCAATTAATTTGCGATATTGATTATCACCCTATTCACCCCCCTCTAGGGTGATTTTACTAGCCAAACTGGCCAACAATTGGTATTAGAGCTAGTACTATTTTTTTGAAAGACTTTACCTTCTAATAGTTCGATCCCATGGCTAGTTATTATTTTAACTCTGATTGCCCTCCGCTTTTTAAAGCTACTAATTATTTTTTGTGGCAGGAAACAATGGAGCGTTATATCAAGCACAAGGGTCTCAATCTTTAGGAGATCATGGACAAAGGTCCAATAGTTATTAGGAAATCAGAAGATGAATATACTAAACATGATTATAAGCAGATATCCAAAAAGTTTAAAGTTATAAACATTTTATATTGTACTCTTACTATTGATATTTATAAGTTTATCTTACATTGTGATAGCGCCAAGGAGATCTAGGAGACTCTTTATTATTTTTATGGTACTAATCAAAATGTGGTGCTAAGCGAATTTGTGGCACAGGATGAAATGATCATGGATAGAAATATTAAGCAAGGGGAGGATCATTAACTACATGAAGAGCAAGAATATAAAAGTGGTGATAAAATTCAAGGCCTTGTACATAATGGTGTCAAGCATGCCCGAATTGAAGTGTTGCTTGAAAATAGTGAGAAAAATAATGATTTTAGTTATTCATCTATTTTCTAAAGTGGTAAGGATGAGATAATATCCATAATTGAATTTTCCAATAATAGTTTTTCTCCAAGTTGTCATATTTTTAATGACTTAAATACCACACCAAATTTTTAACTATCAAAAATTCTTGACTGTGGTGTTAAATCAAGAAAATGTGTCAAGATTAAGGGAAAGAAAAAATTTACCTTATTAATTCTTCTTACTTCTAACAATTTTGAACACAAGAAGAAAAGGGAATCAAGATTTGGCCAAAGAGTTTCATTTTTGAACTGTGGGAAGTTACTAACTCTTCATTTAGGTACTATTAATTATTTTTGGTAACATTTAATCCTCCTAAAAATTCAAGTGGACAAGAAAAAGTTGGAGCTTCACAATGGCATATGGTAAGCTATGGCTCGCCAAAAGTAAAAATAAGGTAAGTTCAATTGTTTTGTCATTACTCAGATTTAAAGGCCCTGAAATACAGTTGAAGGCCTTGAACTATAGGCAAAAACTAAAAATTTTTGGTGTGACTGAATCAAGGGTTTGAATTTCTATTTTAATAACATGAATGGAAATCAAAATTTGAATTCTTACGAAATAGAAGGTGATGTTATCTTTGCATAATTTACTTCCTATTTGAGAAATTTTATTTTTCAAATTTCTAAATTTTAATTTGCTTAATTACCGTTAGAAGATGAGCATGATTAATATTACCTCATATCTTATGCTATTATGTCATGTGATTTTCTTTATAGATAAATGATATGTTGTCTATGATCAATATATTTATCCACAATGTTATGCTTCCTAGGATTTACAAGTGATGTTGCCTCTTTCTATAAGGGAGAATTATATTACTTAATCATTTTTTAATAATCTTGATTTATTCTTGAGGGGAGAGAATTGTTGTATTAATGCTCTTATATATTAATCCCTTATTGCATCCTTATGTTGCTTATGAAAATCTCAAGTCAATGAGCATTTAAGCCCTTATATATTGTTGTGAGTACCATAGATTGAGGAGGAGCATTTTTATATGTCATTGATTTGTTAAGGGGGAGTTATACGTGTTTGCCATAATTTTTTATGTACTTCGATTTTCCTTTCACCTTCTTGTGCTACCTTTTTGATGAAATACAAAAAGGGGGAGAAGTATTTGTCAAGTTTTCGCGATGTGCCATTCAAAATTGTATTGGTATGTTATTTCATTGAGTTTTGCCTTTTATCAAAAATGGGGAGATTGTTAGCTTTGTTGAAGCTCACAATGTGTTTTTAATATGTTTTGAAGAAAGACAAAAAGAAATTAATCAATTGGTATATTCTTCATGTTATATTAAAATTATCTTAATATTTATATTGTTTAAATATGTTATGATTCTAAGTAGATATTGGCATACTAGTACAAATTGCTTAATTCATTTGATATAATTTACCACAATATCTGGAGATGATTTATAATTCAAATTTGAATATGTGATCTTTATGATATTATATTGTGTGATTCAAGTTTGAGTATGAGATTGTGATACTATATTTATCAAGTGTCAAGATTTGTTCAAAATATGATATTCTCTTTTGATATGATATTTTAAAAGATTATGCTGCAAAATAAATCAGCTTCTAGATGATTCTCTCAGCCAAGATCTTCTATAAAAAATAATGAAATTAGCCGTTGGAGAAGACTAATCAACCCAACCCAATACAAAGATAGGTAACAAGTTACACTTTATAACAAGGAGTAAGTAAACACAATAGATCTGCCAATATAAGCTCAATGTATCAAGTTCTCTCAACGTCTTCTGCTTGATTTGCAAGTTTAGCTCTCTTTCTTCTATCTTTGCTTGTGCTCTCTCTTGTATCTTTTCTAACTACCAATTCCTCTCATTTTTATAGTCAAGAGGTGTTGGAGAGGTTAGAGTAAAACTTAGTAAGTGACTATTGCACCAAACAAGGAAAGTCAATCTTCCATCTCGTTTCAAGGCCTTGAACCCAGTCTTTCAAGCCCTTGAATTTTGCGGTTCTACTGAGGGCCGACTACCCAAGCACGGTTGGGAGGCAATGCGCATGTTGGGACACCTAGTATTATAGGGTCAACTAGTAGGTTGTATAATTGGTGAATCGTGTATAATCAACCGACCTAATAAAAGAAAGATGTTCAAAATCCCATCGGCAAGGGGTATCCATGGATAGAGGACTAGCTGTGGCTAAATCCGTATAAACAGCGTGTTTTGTCTGCGGTTATCTTTCCACCATTTATTTCGATTAATCTGCGATATTAATTATCACCCTATTCACCCCCATCTATGGTGATTTTACTAGCCAAACTAGGCCAAAAAAATTAGTTGAAGTTGGTTTTTTTTTTTTTATTGAAGTTCGTAAAGTGGGTTAAAATTGGTAAATTGGGATCTATCAACGAAAAGAACAGGGCCTAAAAAGCAAAAGGATTTGCTCAACCCACATAGAGGCTAGAATAAGGATCGTTGTATGGAAATCACTTCCTTCTTGTAGATCCCAAGAGTGAGGTAGTTGTACATAATTATGTGTCTTAATAGCTCACAATAATTAGACATATATGCGAAATGTAGAAAGGGAGGAGAAGATTTTGGATAGCAAAAGCTGAGCTCTTGGCTTTGGTTCTTTGTCACTGCATATTCACAACAGATGCAGCAAACATATATATATATTACAATATGAGGTTAACCCTAGTTCTAGCTTGGTAGCTAAGCAATAGAAATATAGCAATAAAAATCTTTACAATATCTTTTGTGTTTATCACATATTCTATCACTCCCCTCAAGGTGGAGCGTGGGGATTAACCATGCCTAACTTGGATCCTAAGAAGTGGAACGATTGCTTGCCTAAAGGTTTGGTGAAGATATCAGCCACTTGATTCCTTGAGTTATATATATCGAGTCACCAATTCTCCAGATAGTAGTCGTTCATGTACAAAATGGCTGTCAATCTCAATGTGTTTAGTCCTTTCATGAAACACGAGATTCTTTGATATATGTAAAGCCGCCTGATTATCACAATGTAGCAGCATAGGCTTAGTAGGGAACACTCTCATGGAGGCTAAAAAGGATTTAATCCAAATCAAATCACTAGTAACTATAGCCATGGCTCTGTATTCCGCTTCAGCTGAGGAGCAAGATACAGTTGTTTACTTCTTAGTTCTCCAGGATATCAGGGACCCCCCCTAAAGTAACAAAGTACCCAGTAAGAGATTTCCTGGTGAGAGGACATGCACCCCAATCTGAATCGCAGAACGTAACAATATTTAAATCAGAATTACTCCGCAGAAGAATGCCTTGCCCAGAGTTGCCTTTGATATATCGTAACACCCTCTTTGCAGCTTCCATATGGTATTCTCTGGGTGCCTACATGAACTGGGAGAGAATATGAACTGAATAGCTTAACTCGGATCTAGTTAAGGTAAGGTAAATGAGTCTCCCTACTAGACGACGATACTGTGTGGGGTCTGTAAGAAGCTTTCCGGTTGCTAGTCCCAATTTATGATTAGTCTCCATAGGAAATTCGATGGGCTTGGCTCCAAGTAGTCCACATTCTTCTACAATTTCCAGGGCATATTTTTGTTGACATAGAAACAGACCCTTTTCACTCTTGGCCACTTCAATGCCCAAGAAGTATTTCAGGGGCCCTAAGTCCTTGATGCGAAAACACTTATGAAGGTAAGCTTTGAACTGAGCACACAATTCATTGTCATTGCCCGTTAGCACCAAGTCATCAAATAAACAAGCAAGGCCATAAATTGTTCACCCTTCTTATATGTAAAGAGAGAGTAATCTGCATAAGATCTAACAAACCTGTAGTCAATTAGTTTGGAGGAGAGTTTTGCAAACCATTGTCTTAGTGCTTGCTTCAATCCATACAAGGACTTTTGAAGACGGCAGACTTCATTGGATGTTGTGGTTTTGAATCTTGGAGGCATTGCCATATACACCTCTTTGTCCAAGTCTCCATAGAGAAAGGCGTTATTGACGTCCATCTGGTGTAGAGTCCAACCCTTTGCAGCTGCCACAGAGAGAAAACAATGAACGCAAGCCATTTTTGCCACTAGAGCAAATGTCTCATTATAATCAAACCCTTTTACCGGTCTATCTCCTCTTATCATGAGACGTGCCTTATACCTTTTGATAGTCCCATCGGAATTGTATTTTACCTTATAGACCCCCTTGCAATTTATAGGTTTTCGTCCTGGTGGCAAGTCGACAACTGTCCAAGTTTGGCTTAACTCCAAGGCGTCTATTTCCTTTGCCATCGCCGCTCGCCAGTTAGGATCCTTAACAACTTCATGAAACGACCTGGGCTCCACAATTTGGTAATAGCAGCCAGATAATTTTTATGCACCACAGAAAAATTATTGCATAACGTAATTTGCTATGGGATACGGTTTACCTGAAGATGCCTTTTGGACTTGGCTTGCATAGGAAGAGGGGTCTTGCATTGTATAGCAAATGTAGTCTTGTAAGTGCGTCGGGGCCTTACGGGCTCGTTGTCCTCTGCTGTGTGGGCCCGACTCAACACTTAGACCTTCAGTCTTTTCGCCCCTTTCCGGAGCCGACGCATTATCACTTGGGCCTGCCTCACTCCCCTTGATTGCTGGGCTACGCATCTCAGGTCCTGGGCGAGATCCATCATTTACGGGCCTAGGCCCGTCGTTATTACTCGGCTGACCTGCGTCTGCCAGTTCTGGCATTCCCGGTCTGGCCTGACTTGTTCGAACAGGCCCAGAGATGAGGTCAGCTGCAATGCCACTGGGCGGGGCCTCACGCACATATAGACTGGGCTGATTTCCAAGTGCTTCCTCTTCGGTGTGTGGTAACCAACCCATGGGCTGTGCTGAGCTCTCGAAGGAAGGATGCTCTGCTGATGTGCTAGTTGCTAGGGGATAGACTTCTTCACGAAAAATGACTTCTCGACTCACAAATATTTTGCCGTTTTCCATATCATAAACCTTCCAACCTTTTTTCCCATGTGGATACCCAACAAAAACACATCCTTTGCTTCGTGCCCCAAATTTGTCCTTTCGTCTTTGAAGATGATATGCATAACACAAGCACTCGAAAACTCTAATATGATCATAGGAGGGTGTTAGTTGGAAAAGACCTTCATAGGGAGTTTTGCCATTAAGCACTTTGGAGGGTGTCCTATTGATCAAGTGGGCGGCAGTTAAGACACATTCCCTCCAGAATTCAATTGGCAGGTGTGCCTCAAAACATAGAGCTCTAGCGACGTTCAAGATATGGCGATGTTTTCTTTCGACCCTTCCATTTTGTTGGGGAGTTTCAATGCAACTAGTCTCATGAATTATCCCTTGTTCCCCATAGAAGCTCTTCATTGGATTTGAGACAAACTCGCTACCATTATCACTTCTAAGAGTTTGTACTTTTGTGCTGAATTGAGTTTGAACCATAGCACAAAAATTTCTAACAAGTTGGGATGCCTCACTTTTAGCTTTCATTAGGTATACCTAGACACACCTAGTAGCATCATCCAATATAGTTAAGAAATAACCAGCACCACAAAAAGATTTAACAAGGTACGCACCCCACATATCACAATATACAAAATCAAAAGGCTTTTGAGCTTTATTTCTACTAATATTGAAAGGTAAACAAGTTTGTTTAGTCTTAGACACACATCACACAAGTCCTCTTTATGGTTATTAGAAATTCCCGAAACAATACTAGACAAATTTGACAGTGCCTGATTGGATGGATGACCCATTCTCCAATGCCATAGCCCATATGTCACGACCTTGTTTGCTTGAACTTCTGCTATTGTATCCCCCTTGTAGAAATAGACTCCTTTCCTATGCTCACCCGAACCAATCAACATCTTCGTAGTAGGGTCCCGTATCACACATAACTTACGATTAAACGTTACAACATAACAAAGATCTTTAATTAACTGTGCTATTGATATCAAATTGCATTGTAGGTCCGGGGCAAACAAAACATCATTCAACACTAATTTCTTGCTGAGTCTCACCATGCCTCATTTCCTAGCAAACGTAATTACCCCATTAGGTAGACCTACTGGTATAGGCATGATATGACTCACATTCGTTAGCAATTTCAAGTCTCCAGTCATGTGGTATGAAGCACCACTATCTAAAAGCCAGTCGCACTTACCAGATAGCCGGTCATTGTTGTCTTTCGGGGTTTCGATGAGACTTAATAATTTTTGTACCTGCTCATCGGTTATCTTAGATGGAGTAGCCCGGAGTTCGTCTTACCTCTCTACGTCAGTGCCTCCTCCATGAGTCTGTGTGGCGTTTGCTTGTTCTCTGGGTTGGTAGTTTCTACATCCACGGCTCGAGTTCTGCCTTTCTCCACCACGTCCTCCTCTTCCTCTACCTCTGCCGCTGCGACCCCCTCTTGTACCCCAATGAGCCGGGTAACCGACCAACTCATAAAAGTTGGTTTCTTCATGTCCTATCTTTCCACAATGTGTACAGCTCACCCGGTCTGCTCCTCGGCTTGAGTGAGTCACGACAAAGGCAGCTGCAGGTTCAGTCTTGCGATCTCGCTCCCTCATCACTCGCTTATGGTTCTCCTCCTGTTGAACCATGCTAAAAATTTTATCAAGTGATGGGAGAGGGTCCAAGGCAAGAATTTGAGACCTCACATTGGAACATAAGTCATCATTTAAGCCCATCAGAAACTGATGAACTTTATCGCTTTCGATCATCTTGACATACTATCCGGCAGCCTCACACTTGCACATTGGACGTTTGACATAGTTTTCCAATTCGTTCCAAAGCCCCATGGGCTTTGAAAAGAATTCTACCACACTCAAGCTACCTTGTTTACAGGATGCTATTTCGGATTTGAGATGATGAATCTTAGGGACATTCGGAACAGCATATCGTTTCTGTATATTCTCCCTTATTGATTGAGCCGAGTCGGCATAGGCAATACTCGCATGAAGCTTTGGGTCTATCACATTAAGGATCCATGACATGCCATGGAATTGACTATAACCCAAGCATTCACCTCAACAGCCTTTGCTCCCGTGGCTACGTCTGGTTTGGTAATCGTACCATTGATAAAAGCTACCTTGTTCTTGGCTGTTAATGCCGTTATCACGGCTTTTTCCCACAACTCAAAATTCTTGCCATCAAACTTGAGTGCCGTGATAATGTCCCCGGGGGCGTCCGAAGGATGTAGATAATATGGAGATTGGGAGTCGATTGTAAACTCCGGTGGTTTCTTGTCAGACATCTTGTCTTCCCTAGGTGCAGTTTGATAATTTGTGGGATCGTGGCTCTAATACCATGTAGAAAGGGAGGAGAAGATTTTGGATAGCAAAAGCCAAACTCTTGGCTTCGGTTCTTTGTCACTGTATATTCATGGCAGATGTAGCAAACATATATATATATATATATATATATATATATATATATATATATATATATATATATATATTACAATGTGAGGTAAACCCTAGTTCTAGCTTGGTGGCTAAGCAACAGAAATATAGCAATAAAAATATTTACAATATCTTTACAATATCTTTTGTGTTTATAACATATTCTATCACGAAATGTGTAGGGAGTGAAGAACTTGACAATGATCACTAGCATTCAGTGGCATGATTGAAATGATTTGTTTATTAATAGCAATTCATGCAGATATCTGTCATTTTGTCGTGTGTATTTGGTAAACGTCATTTATTTTCTTGATTAGGTATGCATTACTTCTTTAAATGATGAATGAGTTGCTAACTTCAGGTGATTTGCTTTATGCCTCCCCTACCCTCTAGGCGCCTATTTCGACGCCTAGTATGCATGGCAAGTAGTTACCATGGACACTGCTTGTGCTCGTTGGAGAATGGCTTGAGTTATAGATGATAGGGTTTAAATATTTGTGGGTAGATCTATTTACGCAGATTTGTGACAATAATTGCAACTCTGATTCTTATTTAATTTACTTTAAATTAAATTTGCATGTATACCCATCCGGAATAGAAGACTCCATTTTTTCTTGGATTAAGTTTTCCATGCAAGCACCAGATGAAATTCATTACAATGGCATTTATTATGACCCACCAGATGAGGTTGGCATTTATTATGACCCACTAAATGAGGATGAGATGTTGTTTGGAGGAATAGTCAACTTTTTAACCTACTTTGTTAGTCATTTTGTAACTTACTTGTTTCTGTGCTGGATTCTTCATGGGAAAAATATGTTTTCGAACATCCTCGGCCAAAGAGACCACCATCGTTTAGGATGTACTGGTCACATATTGGGATAAGTCGTATGGAGCAATTTCTCATCTCAGAAATTCTATTTGTGTCATGTCTATTAACTTCGGAGATTATGCAACAATTACTGGGTTCTTTTCGTCATCTCTTTGTGAATTTACAAGATGCTACTTTTCTTTATGTGAAATTTAGTGGCCATAACTTCTTCGATGCCCATTATCTAATGCTTGCTAGTGTACTAGCTGATTGTGTTTTTCTGTCTAGAAAATAATGGTAGTTGAGGAGAATCAAGGACTTGCAATTCTTTATTGCGTCTTTTAGGTGATAACAGTTGAAGATAAATGTCTTCCACTCTGCATCGTTATTTTTAATGAACTAGCGGACTGTTCATCCATTACAGTAGCAAGTGTGCCATTAAATTTGATGTACATTGTTCTCCTTCTTAATCTGCAATGTAACCAAGTGAACGAAAAATCATTTGAGATAGGCCCGACGAAGCCTTATGCTTTCAAAATTGTGATGAGTCTGAAATCTGTCATAGTTATGATTTTGGATTGTTTTTACTTTTAAACTTTAGAACTGGTTTGCTAATTTTTTTCCCCAATCCTTACGGAGATCTTTTACCCGATACAGATCTTTTACTTAATACTGAAGCTTGTCAGGTTACACTTGAAGTACATTATAAACCTTTTAGTTTCAAAACTGTTGTAATTGCTGCCAGGCTAACTGCTGAAGTTGCATGTTCATGTGTGAGTTGAGCTGCTGTCTCATGCATTTTCATTATAATCTGTCAATGAGTTGATGGTTCCTGACACATTATCACACACATTATATGCATTAAAGAAGAATACTAGAAAAGAGGTAGATAAACAGTGGTAGGGATCGGAAGAAACTAACCAGTATAAAAGGGAAATTACGGAAGCATGCATGTTCCTGCCTTTCTAGTCAGTCAGGTGACGCAATGGAAGGCATGCAATGAATACCCCTGAAAGAGTATTCCTCTACGTTATTTGATTTGGCTACAAGTGCGGGATATAAATATGTGTCCATGTGTCACACTTGTATTCCAAGAAGCTTTTTGGATTTGGAAGTGTCCAGGTATTGATTATCTAGCACAACCACACTAGGATGAAATAAAGGGTCTCAATAATTAAGGTCTTCGTAATGGCTAAGTTTGTCATTTGCAGTAGTAGACCAATGGGCCTCGTTTTCTTTGGAGATAGTGGATTTCACTTTATCTTTGGATTTCGACACTAGATCACGTTTGGTAATTACCCATTTGGTTAATGGAATGCCCTTACCCTTGTCCCGAAAAAAGAGGGAAAAAGAAGAAAAGGACACGAGTGGGAACAATGAGGGAGAAAAGAATCAGTAATATGGGATCCCATATTTACTTCAATTCGACAACCCATTTGAGATTTTAGGATGTGTTGTGTATGAAAATATCCTGTTTTGTCTCTTAGGCCCTCCACATTCCCAATGGGAAGAATATGAGGAATGTTATGGAATCTTCTCATTATTTTGTCTCCCTTATCATTTAAAAAAAAAAGAAGAAGAAAGCCTTCTTTCCATTCCGTTACCCATGCATCCATGTTAAGTTTAAAAAAAGGGGCAAGAATGACACATTGACATTAATTACATAGGTTGTAAGTGATTTTATTGGGTTGAACACAAGTATTCTTACTGAAAAGATTAGGCCAAAGTAGTTTCATGTATTAGGAAGATTCATTGGGGCATGCTGATCATACGTACACCATAATGAGTAAACAAGATGTTTTCCCAACCCCTTCGAAAAAATGGATAGGGAAACTATGTCTTGTGGATTTATGTTTTGACATGCTCACTTGGCATGCAGGAACCCATCATTGACACCTATGCCAGCTTTAGAGACTAAGCGCTTCATCAAGTTTGAAGACTTGGTTATGGTGGAAATAATGGCTATTTCAAGAACATTCACACTATGATAGCTTTGGGTATGTCCATCATCCAGGTTATGGTGGGTCATTTATAATAGTTCTATTGCTAAGATTGATTTTTTCCTTCTCATGTACGATGGCTATACACATACATGTATTACCTATGCCTAGCCTCAATACTCAACTTCATTTTTATGTCTAGGACTAAAATGTCATGATGTTGTGCCATAAGTATCATGTCACAAACTTTTTAGCACCAAGCAGCCACACTGGTACTCCAAAAGATCTTAAATCCTTGATAGATAGAGCTCACGAAGGAGGTTTCTTGTTCTTATAGATCTAGTGCATAAGAATTCGACTCTAGTGTGGATTGATGTGTATCTGCTAAATCTTTTTTTTTTCTATAATTTAGTAATCTGATATTGTAAAACCTTAAAGTTTGGGAGTTTATGTCCTTGTTCTGTTTGTGTATGAACTTTGGGGCTGCTTGGGAGGGAGTAAGTAGGAGTTAAGGGGAGTAAGAGGGGGACTAAATACTCCTCTCTATCCCTGGTTAAGAGATAGGATATGAGAGTCAGGAGTAGCTAAAAGAAACTCGTACCCCTCCTTATTCTCTTTTACCACCTGATGCGGATTAAATTCTAAGATTGGACCTACTCTCCAAAGCAATTGAACCAAGTAGGCTCAATGCTAACTTTGGGTCAAGAACTAGTTCTCCTAGGCTAATGTTGACTTGGGACCCTTGAGGAGGTCCAAGTAAGCTTAGGAAAGGTGGCTAGCAATTAGTATCCCCAAACAAGGAGCTTAGTTACTTTATTCTCCAAAACCACTTCATTAGCTTATTTTTTTTTCTAGGAAGAACACCTCATCTCGCTATTAGCCAAGTTTTGGAAGGGAAAACGGGACCCAATTTGGGTAAATTATATATGTATGGATAGCCCAGGAGGTCTAGCTTCCACAAAGCCATAGAATGTCTCCACATTCCAAGTATCAAAAACAATATGGGCTGTAAATCAAGTGAGTGTTAGTGTACAGTTTGGAATTGCACATTTTTTATTAAGGGGTTAATTGGCCTAGTAAATGGATGAATTAAGGGCTCATATTTCTTGGATAGTTGGTGGACTCTTCGAAATCCACCCATAGGAAAATCTCCCCATGACTCATCCAATTGAGGTAGTGGGTGACTCATCCAATCTAGCACTAGTATAACCAATTCCAGCTCAACTTATATTCTACATATCCCCTTTAAATTGCACCACTGCTTAGGATTTTATTGGTTAATTTTCTTGTAAACCTATTGGTTAGTGCATGACTTGGGGAAGGGGGCAATCTCCTATTTATTTGCTTGATCCTTATAATATTCCTCAGACTTGGATTAATGATATGAGAGCTTGATGCTTAGTATTTTCTCAAAATCTCGATTTCTTTATCTCTCTAAGGAATACAATGGAATTGATTTAATTTAATCATTGGTGCCTTAGCTTTAGAGGATTAAAGGGTGGGTTGCTTATCTTTTTTTTCATTGTTTTAAAGTTAAATTTATCACTAAAAGATTTGGGTCTTTTCTTCCTTCTTAGGTTATCATAGGAGAGATTGATCTTGATCAACATTTGCGGCTCATCATTAAGGGTTTAAACTTGTATTTTACTAGTCGATTTCACCATAGTTCATTTGGTATTAGAGCAAAAAGCTCCTTTATCTTGGTAAGCATCAAATCCATCAAACTTTGCGTTTTAATTTGCTTAAATTTTATTCTTTTCCGTCCTATTTTGCCTTCTGTTCTCCCTCTCTAAAATCTCTTATGTAGTCTACAAAAAACCTTAATTATAGCCCGAAGACAATCCCTAACCCAAATGCATTACTAAAACTCCACAAAAAGCCTTCACCAAAAAGTCTATCAAAAATCACCTGGGTAAATTTTTGGCACAGACTGTCTGTGCTACCTGGCATAATCATGCCACGCTCCTACACACAAAACAAAATTTTAGAGATTTGGCATGGCCTCCCCGTGTCCCCAAGCATGACCTTGCCACTCAATATTTCTCATTTTCTTACATGTGCCACCCCTAGCATGCCTGTGCTTCCTCTATTTTTGTTGTTTATCCTCTTTTCACCTACAAACTACTGCCAACCCTAGCCAACGAGGGAGATGATTCTCACTCTAAGGGCATTCTTCCTGAGCCATCCATCATATGAGGAGAGATAGGGCCATTATTGAGCTTTAACAACAAGTAAGGAAGCTCACTAAAGAGCTTGAACAAGTGAGGTTATCTACACAACAAAGCACTTACCGTCAAGCCTATGATGTTAATCCTATTAACATCACATGCTTGTCCTCCTATGAAGGCTTTGATAATGAGGAAGGGGGGCCTGGAAGAAGAAAGCCTCCAAGGGATGACCTTAGAGATCTCAAAGTTGAGGCTCCGAAATTTGATGGTAGTCTTAACTTGGGGAAATATCTTGATTGGGTTCAAGCCATTAAAAGGATTTTGAACTCAAAGATTATAATGATGAAAAGTCCTTCAAATTTGTCATTCCTAAATTAAAGAGGTATGCTTCCCTATACTATGAGCACTTAAAGAAAAGTACGGCTAGAGAAGCCGAATCCAAAATCAAAACTTGGTCCAAGTTAAAAAAATATATGGGCAAGAGATTCTTACCCTCCTCTTACAAGTAAGAACTCTATCTTAAGATTATCTCTCTCAACCAAGAGAATCTAAAGGTGGAAGAGTACATTAGAGAATTTGAACAACTCTTAATGAGGGTTGGCTTGGATGAAAAGCTCGAACTTAAGAATGTTAGGTTCATTAATGGGTTATCTCCCGGCATTACTAACAAGGTGGATCTGCACCCTTACTTATCTTTTGATAATGTGTATCAGCTAACTATCAAAATCGAAAAGTAACCGAAGGGTCGAAAACCCTTTCAAACCACTTCTATTCGCCCTTAAAGCACCCCCAAGACTTATTCCTCCTACAACAAAGTTGATACTACCCCTACATCCATTAAAACCCTTGATAAGGGTAAAGAGATTGCTAGTGAGCCACCAAAGAGGTTAGAGGGTAAGAAGTGCTCCAAGTGCCATGCGTATAGACACCTCAAAGGGACTTGTCCCAACCGAAGAAGTCTCACCATTAACGAAGTGGAAGAAATCCAAGATATTAAAGAAGAAACTAGAGAGGAGGAATTCAAAAATGAGAATCATGCTTCGGTCACTCCAGATCTAGGTGAACTCTTGGAAATTCAAAGAGCACTCAATGTCAAAGGCATTCCTTATATACCAAGCTGAAGGGATCAAATCTTCTATATTCGGTGTATGATTAGAGGAAAAGTGTGTGAGCTCATTATCAATGGAATATAACACTTATTAACAAGCTTCAATTATCCACCAAGGTGCACCTTACACTTACACTTTCCAATGGCTCAAGTAAGGAAGTAAGACAACGATTTCTAAGCAAGCTCTTATTGCATTTTTGGTTGGGCCATATTATGGTGAGGTACTATGTCATGTCCTTCCTATGGATGTGTGCCATTTGTTACTTAGTAGGCCTTAGTTGTTTGATAACTATGTGATTCATGATGAGCATGCCAATTCATATGCATTCAAACACATGAGTTGTAGTCTTACTTTGACCCTATTGCCCCCCACATAAGGCCCTCAAATTTAAAACGGGGAAGAGAAGTGAGAAAATCCTATATATGAGTAAAACACAGGTGGAGAGAGCCATTTGTAAGAGCATGCCTTTATTTGCCTTAATGATGGTGGAATCAGACACATGTGAGGAAGTGAAACTCATGCATCCTCTGGCTCAATCATTCTTGAGAGAGTTTGTAGATGTATTTTCCAATGATTTACCCCTAGGACTCCCTCCTTTTAGGGAAATTCAACACCAAATTGATCTCCTACCGAGTCCTTCTTTGCCAAACAAGCCGGCCTACCGGAGTACTCCTAGAGCTTCAATAATAAGTTTAAGAATTGCTTGATCGTGGGTACATTAGGGAAAGCTTGAGTCTATGCTCAGTTCCCACCCTTTTAGTACCTAAGAAAGATGAAACTTGGCATATATGTGTTGAATCTAGGGCCATCAACAATGTTATCATCAAGATAAGATTTCCTATTCGATGATTAGATGGTGTGCTTGATGAGTTACATTATTCTAAGGTCTTTTACAAAAGTGACCCTAGGAGTGGCTATCATCAAATTAGGATGAAAAAAGAATGTTGTAGCCAATGCATTGTCAAGGAGTTGTGCTCTCCTCTTAGTCCTTGAGGCCAAGGCCTTTAGATTCAATTCTAGCAAAGCTCTATACAAAGAGGATGAAGACTTCAAGGAAGTGGTAGAGGATCCTTCTACCTTTGGATCTTTCACTCTACAAGATGGTTTAGTCTTCAAAGGAAATAACCTTTGCAACCCTGAGAGTCCTCCAAGGGACTTGATTACTGAGTAGGCTCATGGAGAAGCCTGAACCAGTCACTTTGCCATTAACAAGGCCCTTGAGATACTTGAGGAATATTTTTATTGGCCCAAGATAGGAGGGGATGTTCATAAGCTGATCACAAGATACAACATTTATCACATGGCTAAAAGTCACTTCCATCAAGGCCTCTACACTCCTTTTTCGGTTCACAGAAGGCCTTAGGATGACATTAGCATGGACTTCATTGTGGCCCTCCCAAAGACACTACAAAAAAGAATGCTTCTTTCCACATTTAATTTTGCTAATAACCACACTTATAAGTGTAGAAATAGCAGTTGTTCGCACTTAGGCTAAATGTGGGGAAGTTAAGTGTGTGGAAGTGTTCTCCACACTTAATGAAAATGCAGGTAGAGCTATATTCCCCACACTTGTAAATGCGGAGTAAATACTAATTACCCACAATTGATGTGTGGTCATTTTACACTATGCCCACTCTGGAAGATGCAAGAAGTCATAATTTTTCCCACACTTAAAAGTGTTTCTAGTGTCGTTTTAGCTTTTTAAAAAATAATGTTGGTAATTAATATAACACTTATAAAATTAAAAGTAGAACAATTGTATACAATTGTTCTTTTTTTAATTAATAAATTTTATACTAATTACCAGCTCGCATCACCCTATATAAATGAATAAAATTAATAAACCAACAAATTAAAGTAGATCAAACATGAATTAAATAAAATACACATTAGTGCCTGAACAAAAAATTAATTGTATACACATCAACAAAGACTAGTGTAATCAAAACTAAATATTCTTGCCTAAAGTCAATGAATATATACTTTAACAACATGTCTAACGTCAAAGAATATATAAAAAAATCTCCATCTTTGTTTTCTTCATTGAGAGATGTTAGCTCCAGAAATGCAACCTATCAGAAAATTGAAACACACACAAAAAATGAATTATTAGAAAAGATCACCAAAGAGATTAACTAAGACGCAGACTCGGTAGAATCAAGCTGAAAGACGCACTACAAAATTCAACCAACTATAGAACCATAACAGAGTTGAATCAAGAATAGAACCACAATCAAGTTCAACTAGCAATATATAGGACCTAAGTAAGTTCAACTAATAATAGAACCAAAAGCTAGTTCAACGAATAATATAACCACAACTAAGTTCAACCTGAATTATGAGAGGTTCAACAACATTATTGTCAAAGAGATACCAGTGTTTATCTCTCAAGCACAAAAATAGAAAAGCAAACCTGAAGGGGATAAAGAATGCTATACATGAATAAAATACGAGGCTAATCCCTTATGTTGTTGGAAAAAATTACAACAAATAATCAAGAGAACTAGAAGAAGAAACTTACCACAATGTTAGCATTTAAAGTATCTCTCTCCATAAAAGTCTTATCGAGTGTTATTTTCCCTATAGCACTATGCATTACAGTTTGTGCCGACTGAGTTACAACAATCATGACATAATCATTGCCACGCCTTTTCAACATCAGCAATCTACAAGTTGACATACAAAAATGAAAAATCCGATCCCACTATACCAGTATTCGTCAAGAATGTCAAATCTTAAAATAACTCTTAAATCTTTATGTTAAACAAAATCAGCCTACACCAAAAACCAAATGGACACTAATCTCTCATCTTAGTTAACTTGCACAAATAATTAAGTTGCAAAGTGAACAAACCATGCTCTACTACTTATTTGTTGTGAAGTATCAATCTCACCCCCCCGAGACCCAAAAAAATAATCAAGTGTCCAAAAAAATCACCTCTCTGCAATTGTTGGGTTAAACAGCTAGACAAAATCCATGAGAACACCAACCCTAGGCAAGAGACTGGTGAGAGTCGCTACTCGCTACATAAGATTAATGCGATAAGATAGTGTTGCACACCATTTGTTGCTTTTGTATGCCCATTGAATTAGAATGCAAAAAAGTTATTTTTTATTTACAAGTGAGAAGCCCATTGCTATTTCAGCAAAGGCAGCATAAAAATTCACATAACAAACTAAAGACTTAGCACCAGATAGAATGACAAAGAAAACAAACTCAGCAGGGCCCTATTCAATCTAGCAAAGCAAGCCATTCTCTGACAATCTACCTGGCTGTTCCCCCAACCACAACAAAATTTCAGTACAATCATCTGCAGCAACAAGGGAGTTGCTAAACAAGAAATAATGACTTATATCAAAGGAACCACTGTTAAAATTTTTTACAGGGAAATCAAAAGAACAAAAAAGTACAAGATAGAGTTAACGAGATTTTCCCTTACCTGGTATGAGTAATGCGTATGCAGGTCAACCGATGACGTGAAGCACATCTATGTAGGGTGTGTCTACAAAATGAAAAAACATAAAATATTACATGACAGGGACAAAAAGGCAGCAAAAAATATATCTTAACAAAGCCTTCAATAATTTATTTGATGGCCAAATTGTTCAACTCAGATAAAACTTGTGATTGACTGAATTGTGCTTGACCAGTAAGTTCACATGAGCCCAAACATCAGCACTGCTAAATTCTACAGCCAAAACTTCATCACCATGGCAAAACACAATGCAGCCACAGTGAAGTTAAGAGGGAGAAATGGGCATTCGTACAATTAGAACATATAGAATAACTTTGCAGGACACGCAAACCAGCCACCCTCACCCACCTCACCTAACCTTCTCTAACTACTGAAAAAGGGAAAAGAGAAGGCGACTAACACTGTTAAGAATCATATTGGCTCAAATGGCCACTCTGACACCTTGTTAGGAACATCGAGCAGGATTTAATGTAGAAGACATCTATCAAGAGAATACAGCAGCTATCATAGATTTAGAAGCACTTACATGAATCCATCCAAGGGTAAACAAAGACAATCTTTCCTGAACCTCAAATATCTCTTCCTCGTTTAATGTTTGGCACTGTGAAAGTTTAAGAAATTTCCCTTTAATACATTATCACAGCAGAACATGTAAATAGAGAACCAGAAAATGAAACAGAAATTGTGAAATATGAAAGTAGAAGCAGCAAAACATCGAGTCAAAAAAATTATGAAATATGTGTCATCTTATCATAAGTTGGTTTTTTCTTTGTTTTTTTGGGGGACGGGGCGAGGTAAGGCAAAGAATATATATATATATATATATATATATATATACATACATATATATACATACATATATATATATAATACATACATATATATATATATATATACTATATAATATATATATATATATATATATACATATATATATATCTATATATATATATATAATATATATATATATATATACTATATATATATATATATATATATATATATATATATATATATATATATATATATATATATATATATATATATATATATATGTGTATATATATATATATATATATATACTGGCTGCCTTATAATTGCTGGGGGCATATCCTCTTCAAGCTGTGACCATCTACCATCATCCAAAGATAGGATTGCTTCCTTATCCCGTCCTATATTTTCATTCTTTTGAGTTTGAACTTCATTTTGTGTAACTTGAATTAGGCTATTAATGACATAAGAACTAGCAAAAGTTAGATATAACACTTGCAAATTCTTCCAAAGAAGGAAATCTAATATCAGAGAACTCTAATCAGCATCAGAAAGAAGCAAACATAAATAGAAGATAGCTAACCTTAAATCTTCTAGAGGAGTCAACTCAGGGTAACTTGGGTAGCACACCTACATAGAATTGGAGAAATTAAATGGTAAAAAGACAAACCAACAATATTTGAGGGAGGAGATGCAGTATTACTCACCTTAGTTTCTGCTTTTGGCCCTTGCCACTGGTTCCTAAATCCATTGGGACCTAAAAAGGAGTGTCTAGACAATGTTCCCTGCCTTGGAAGTGGCACACTTAGAGACCTATAACATGAGTATCATTAATAAAGACCGACCAAAAACATTAGAAGTGCTAAAACAAAGTAGACAATAAAATCCATAAGTGACATGTCGCAGCTAGATGGCACTGTAGCCAGGGGGGCTCTACAAAGTCAACTTTTTAAAAACACATCAAACAAACCAAACCAACATCTAAAGATAGTCAACATAGAGTACAAATAGCAGGAATAATCATTTAGATTCTTCTAAAAACTATTTATCCCCTGTCCCTAATGGCATCAAAGAAAAGGCATAGTAGTTTTGAATTAGAAAGCATATAAACTTTGTAATAAGCAGCATATAAACTTTGTAATAAGCATTGCAAGCTACAAGAAACAACACCCATTGAACCCTCATCCCTTATGAGTTTTTGCTCTACTGTGCAGCACCCAAATACAATTATAACATTTTTGCAGCATAGTACAAAGCTTGCTGCAATCTCTATGCCGCAGATTTCTAAAGTTTAACCATATATTAGGTTACCTATTTAAAAAATAAACAAGCTTGTCGAAGAATAAGGCGACAATAATGTGTGACCAATTTCTTGAAGATCCGTACTTACAGGTTTGCAAACTTTTTCTCAAAAGGTGTCAAAGTTGGTGAAGCAACTTGAAAGTCACTACCATGCTTCGAAGAAGACTGAAGTGTTTGGCTTGCTGGTTGAAGCTGGCATTAGAAGCATTTTATAAGTTCTAACACCCCATAAAAAGTAAGGTAAACAAGCAAACCAATGGAAAGTACAATACACAGTCATAATGCAAAAAGATTGGGGAGTGAAAGCAAGGTTTGGTGCCTAATCCACATTCGCAAAATAAAAGCAGAAAACAAAAGGAACAAACACAGAGACGTCTTAGATCTTCAACTAGTTCTGGTGCTCATAAAACAAAGTCACGAACTAGTTATTTAATATACAGAGCACGCACAAATATCACTAGCTCTACTGGGTCCTGGCTATTAGAGACTTCACACAACTTCTTATTACAATTTCAAGCAGCTAAACAAGGTCTTCAACTTTTCTCGGGGTACCATTCAAGTTGCATGTTGATGTTGTAGATGTAGATCCCTTTTTTTCTTTTTTCTTTTTTTTTTGGGCCGGCTTTGGGGGGTGGGGTTAACAGATTGGTAACAAGCACGAATTTTGGAAAATTTATCTCTCATGAAGATCATATCCACTGTATGTCTAAATCTACATTGCAAGAAGTTTGCACAAAGAACTGTGAAACCATAGCCAAAGAGTCTGAGTGAAAAAGATTAAGGTCACAAAAGAGTGGATTAAAATAATTAATCTAATATTAACTACATTAGACCAAATTAAATCACTCAAAGAGAACTAATGCCCTCAAACTGAGAATCTAATACAATCATCACCATTCAACTAAGCATAAGATAAATGAAATGAACTAATGAAAACTAAAACTAACCCTAGTATAGAACCAACACCCAAAATGAGAAAAACCAACATCATTATCCTGCTCTTAAATATAATAGAACAAAGATAATAGACATTATGTTTAATGAAATAACCAGAACAGGGGAAGGGTGAATAGAGCTTAGGGCTTCCTTGCTCTACATCTCAACCTAGCTTGAAGCTCCATTCAAGGTGGTTATCCACATTCATCCAAACAAAAAAACAAAGTAGAAACAGGAGCAAAGGAAACGGTTAAGGCATCCGCCTAGTTAAGAACCCAGACCAGTTTCTTAAACACTACCATAAATAAAGAAAAATGCTGAGCAACCGAGCAGTAGAGCAACACCAAGTCCAAATCGTGTAGCAAACAAACAGAGAAGAAACAAAGCATTAGAGCATAAACAACAGAGAAACTAAACAAGGGATGGGGAATTCAAAGTCAACCAAGAGCAACCCAGAACCCAAAATAGTCGAATACAAGCTAAAATTCATGAAATGTACTCCAGATCACTGCAAAAAAGTTCAATTATACGAAATTGAAGGCTAAAGAATGGATCTCAAATTCGAAATTAGAGTCGAAATATCGAAAAGTGAACCCTAAAATCTATAAAACAAAACTTTAAATTCAACCATAAAAATCTAAAAACTGAAATTAAAAGAACAAGAAGCCCTAAATTTAGCCTAAAAAAGTTAAACTAAAACTAATTAATACCTAGATTCCCCAATTACCGCGCCCAAATGCTGTTGCCTTCGATTTATACCCGAATCAGCTCGATCTCAGCCCTTGGTGTGGAATGGCATGGACATTTGGGTGATGATGCACTGGTTGATGAAGATAATGGACTGGATGAGAGTAATTGTGGTGATGGGGGTGTTGATGATGGCGTTGATGTGGAGCGAGTTCGGGAGAGGTAGAAAGATGGCGAAGAGAGAGAAAAGATGAAGGTTAGGGGGTTGGGGTTTCTTTTTGCCTTTTTTGCTAAGGGCTGATAAAGATTGTGGAGTGGGTTTCTTTTTGATGAGGGAAAGGAGAGAGACATGAGGAGATAAGCGGTGGAGGGGGGGAGGCATGTGCCTAGCACGTGGCAGATAACCGGGTAGATTTGGGTTTCATTTTATTTTATTTTTTGCCTTTTTTATTTTGTATTTTCCTCAATTTATTCAACACCTACAAAGAAAATAAAATTAAATAAAAATTTAAAATAATAATGATTATGAGCATAAATCGGATATAAAGATACTGTATAAATTGTGGATGTTATAAATTGTCCTTAGTTAATAAATGTAGAAGGAAATTTATGGGTTCCTCACACTTATAAAGTGTAGAGTTGAAAAGTTCGTGACTTTTCCTCCCACACTTCCTTAAGTGTAGACAGATAAGTGTGGGCATGTACATTATTTTTTGTAGTGGGACAGCAAGGAGAAGAGATGGTATCATGGTGGTAGTGAATCGATTCTCCAAGATGGCTCACTTCATTGTTTGCCATAAAAGTGATGATGCTACCTATATTGCGAACCTCTTCTTCCAAGAAATTGTGAGGCTCTATGTTATTCTAAGAACCATCACCTCGGATAGGGACACCAAATTTCTATCTCATTTGGAGATCCCTATAGAGATTAATAGGGACTAAGTTGGTCTTTAGCATTACCTATCACCCCCAAACCAATGGACAAACGGAGGTCACAAATAGAACTCTCTCAACATTACTAAGGGGTATGGTCAGCAAGAGTTTGAGGGATTAGGATATCAAGCTTGCTTATGCCGAATTTGCTTATAATCAGGCTTCTTCTTATGCTACCTCCCATTCTCCCTTTCAAGTGTGCTGTGGCCATAACCCTCTTATTCCCATTGATATTATTTCCATTTTTCAAGAATCAAAGGTGAGTTTTGAGGCTGAAGCAAGAGCTAAGGAAATAAAGAGGCTACATGAGCAAGTAAGGTCACAAATTGAGAAAGTGAATAAGCAATACAAGCTTAAAGCCAACAAGAACCACACTCATCTTGAGCTCAAGCCGGGAGATCTTGTGTGGTTGCACTTGAGAAAAAAAAAGGTTCTCTTCAAGGAGGAAAAACAAGCTTATGGATAGAGGAGATAGTCCATACAATATGATTTAAAAGGTGGTAGAGAATGCCTACAAAATAGAGCTTCTGAGGGACATGCAAATATCTACCACCTTTAATGTTGGGGATCTCAGTCCTTACCTTGAAGACGATAAAAAACAAAATGAAGATTTGAGGATAAATCCTCTTCAAGGAGGAGAGATTGATGTGGAGAAAACTCTAAGATTAGATCTACTCTCCCAAGCAAAGGTATTAACCAAGTACCCCCAATGTTGACTTTGGGTCAAGGACTAGGTCCTTCTAGGTCAATATTAACTTGGGAACCTTGAGGAGGTCTAAGGGCAAATGGGATCCAATGTGGGCAAATTATATATGTATAGATAGCCCCATATGTCTAGTTTCCATCAAGCCATAAAACGTGTCCAAATTCAAAGTATTGAGGAAGATACATACCGTAAATCGAGCAATGGTCAATGTAGGGTCTGAAATTACACCTTTTTGATTAAGGAGTTAATTGGCTATGAATTAAGGGTTAATATTTCTTGAACAACTAGTGGACTATTCTAAAGCTAGCCACAGGAAAATCTCCCATGATGCATCTAATTAAAGTAGTAGTTTACTCATCCAATCTAGCACTTATGCAGCCAATTGCAACTCAGCCTATATTCTACATATCCCCTTTAAAATTCCATGGCTAGTTCGGATTTCATTGGTTAATTTCCATGTAATCCTATTGGTTGGTGCATAACTTGGGGAAGGTCACTCTCCTGTTTATTTACTGGCCCTTGTAATATTCCTCAGACTTGGATTAATGATATAAGAGCTTAATACTTAATATTTTCTCAAAATATTAATTTTTTAACTCTCTAAGGAGGGTGGTGAAATTAAGTTTACTCTTTTAATTTAATCATTGGTACCTTGGTTTTAGAGAATTAAAGGTGGGTTGATTTATCTCTTTTGTTCAATTATTCTAAAATTGAATTAATCACTAGAAGATTTGGGGTTTCATTTCTCTCTCTTGGGTTATCTGGGAAGAGATTGATCTTTATCAACATTTAGGGCTCATCATCAAGGATTAGTATCTTCAATTGGTTAATTAATTTCACCATGCTTCATTACTCATTTTCTTACTTAAAAATCTGTGATATAAGGAGTAAGTGTATTATTTTGCGCTTTTGACCTTATAAAGTTAGATTCGATTATAAAGAGAATATGTGCAAGTCACTTCATTTACTCTCATAGACCCTCTCAACTACATAGGGTCAGCACCACTTATCTCATTCTCGAACATGTTATAATACTTTCTTAGGTATTGTAGGGTTGGCTTGGCAGCGCGGGTGTGTAACACGTGGAGACCTTGTTTCCTCCTTGAAACTTGCTGAGTGGTGGCTCAACAGGTGATAAATGCTCTGAGCAGGTAGCTTGTGGAAGAACTAACATGGGTATTGCTAATGATATGTTCACAAGTCGATCAACTTCCTAGCCTTTGCTTAGTAAGAGTATTCAAGTGGGCCTTAAGTAATTTTTTTTTAAAAACAAATGCCCTACCCTTTCCTAAGTCCTAAGTAGTAAAGAGTTACTTTTAATAAGAATTTAGCCATAAAGATTCCACATTACAATCATGGCAATGTAATATTTTTCTAGTGAAGGAGGGGTGTTACACTTGGACCCAAAAAAATAGAAAGGTTAGTGGACAAGTGAAGAGACTTTCGGACTCAAGATGTCAATGCAAGTTTAATGAGTACAAAAAAATTTCATACTTCCACACTTATGCAACCACGCATAACTTTGTGTGAGTTAAAAAAAAAAAAAAACCAAAACGCAATCTTATATTTGGAACCACCTCCATGCATAAGAAGAGTGGAAAAGTTATAAGCATCCTTACAAGAGCGAAAGCATGCTTTGAGAGTATGCCCATGCTTACTAAGTGTGGCAGTCGTCTAACCTGAAATGGGTGATACCTCCCACTCATAATAAGCATGGCAGCCCTTTCTTTTGTTATTTTCTTTAACTTTCTTTATCACCCACCCCTATACCTATTCATGGAATAGATACTAGATGAGTTTATTTATTTTATTTGGGAAATTTACTTGTTGGTGTTCCTTTAAATAACACTTTTCATTTTGTGACTTTCTTGCTTCCTAGTTTTATTTCTATCCCTTGTGTACTTTCTGTTGAGTAATCAAATTAGTCATGACTTACACATTAGCCCTTAATGAAAAGTGGAGAGTTGAAAAGCAAAATATGCTTGGAGGGGGGATTACTAAAGCAGTGCCCCAGAAGAAATCAATTCCAAACCCTAAAGGCCTTTATCTCTCTACTGATATCCATGTATTCAAAGCTAGTAGGATGGAATTCCATTTACAGGTGTCTTCATGAAAATAATGATCCCAACTATTCGAATTGGTTGGAATGGAGGTGGTGCACACTGAAGCGGCAGGGTAGAGAATGTAGGCCTTGACACTGAGCAGGCACTATAGAGAAAGGTAATTAAATTTAAATTATGTTGAAAGTAAGGCATGTTAATCACGTAACTGGAATTTAAGCTTGTTATTTCTTGATTGTACTACCTAGGTGGTGGTTTGGTGTAGACCAATTGCGTGAGAATCAAGATATGGAAGTGTTAATCGATGCACTAAAGTGCATAGATGTGTGTAAAAATAGGGAGTAACCTGGATTAATACATGAAAACAGTAATGAATGTACATCGACCAACGTATGTTTTGGTTTTATTCTTCTAGGGTCAGGTTAGAAATGAGTAGAGGAAATGGTAGAGGTTGTTCAGGTTATTGTGTGCTGGGCAGTTGCATGTTAGATCAGATGGTGTGAAGTTATATATGTAGGGCTTTAGGACTGTACTAGTGGATAATGTTGGACGGGGTAATGAGCTGTGGTTTGCAATGAATGATTAATTGATGAAAGTCATGTGAAATTATGGAAATAATTGGAGGTCAAATTATGGTTATTAAATGATGAGATTAAAGATGGTTGAAGTGAGGGTATTCAGAAGTGTCACAACTTACCAGAGTTGGTCCTTGGAGTGAAAAGATATGTGGAAGTTTGTGCAATACTGTGGGTAAGTTATGGTGGAAGGAGCATTACTAGAATTAAGGGAATAAACCCCACACTTAATGTAGTAATCCCAGGTTAATATTTGAAGATAAATTAGGTTTACATAACAGTATGCGTTGACTGTGGAAATGGTCACCCTAACCCTAAATGCCTATAGTGCATGTATATTATTGCTTGTTTATGCATCTGTAGTGGTTGTGTTGGAAAGTATTTTCAAACTGTGGTACTGATGTAATGTAACAAAATGCTAGGTGTTTTTATGCTGCTATGTGGATATGAAATTAATGATCAATAATGACGATGGAGGGACGAACTATTGGGGAAGGAGGTGGGGAGGTTAGGGAGGTTGTTGTATATGTGTGTTGTTCGGAAGGGTCAAATGGGATGGTGATGCACCAAGGTAGGACAAAGTACTGTGTGTGGGTTAAGGAGAGTATGCCAGCGCTTTAAGTTCTGAGAAAGGACTATATGTGGGTTAAAGAGATTATGCCTGTGCTTTAGGTTCTGAGATTGATGGAGGATGTGATAGGGGAGGTTATGGGATGCTATGTCATGCAGTATAGTATGAAGTATGATCAAAGGGAAATTATTCAGTTAGGGAGGGATGCAGATGTTCTAAAGTTAATGAAGGGTAATGAAGAGCACACGTATTTATGCTGCGGAGAACGAAGGCATTTGTTAGAAAGGTGCACGAAGATGGGGTTGGTAGTGATGTGGCCATGCTAGGTTCACCTTTGGCTGGGGTTAGGGCTACTGCAAGGCTTATGATGGTGTTGATCATGGTGAGGGAGTGCTATGTGATCCTAATGGAAGAACCGTTGACGGTGATGGTAATTCACGAAGGTAAGATAATTAGTTTTTGTTTACGTAAGATGCTTTTCATGTGATGACAATTATAGTGTACGATAGGTACATGTATGTTAAAATGTACGCATATTTCATACGTAGCGTAGAAGCTAAAGGGGAAGGTGTGGCAGTGATGCAGCTAGTCACTAAGTACATGGTATGAGTTTCGAAATGAAGCTACAAAGAAGACTTAAACATTCCCGACGAAGATTTAGGTGATTCTAGTTTGGAGTCTGATTACGAGGACAATGGTAATGCTGATGGGGTAGAGTGGCGGTGATCAGGTGTACACTGTAATGCATACAAAGGAAGGATGGTGATATGAAAGTTAGAAATAAAAGGGCAAGGCCGGGTGTTCACCTCTGCCGTTGCAGTCCAAAGTAGCATTTGGAAGTATGTCATTGCCAATAAGTTTGATTATACTTATGTTAGGAATTGTAGGCAATGCATTTAAGTAAGTTGAGCAGCACGAGGTTGTGGGTTTTACTTGTATGTACGGGGTCACTTAAAAGGCAATGAATGAACATGAAGGAGTTTGCCCTAGGCCACATGCATAGTATGGGGGAACAATACGAGATAGCAAAGTAGGGGAAGCGACAGATGCGAGCGAACCTGCTAGCAAGTTTAATCAAGGGGAAGGTTCGATTGTCTTTCGATTACTCACTGACAGAGATATTGAAAGACCTGCAGTTGGAGATGGGAATAAGGGTCTCTTACATGCAGTATTGGAGGGCCCGGGAATATGTATGAATGTTAGCGATGGGAAAACTAAAAGACTAGTACAAGCTTCTTCCTTCGATGTGTGCAACCATCATAAGGGCAAACCCTAATTCAAGAGCATTTCGTTAGTTAGAGGGCTCCAGGTTCAAGTGTATGCTTGTGACATTTGGAACAGCATTGAATGGCTTCATATTGCAATGTCGAAAGATGTTGTTCGTAGATAGTGCCCATCCATGTGGGTTATATGAGGGGACTCCGTTGGGAGCAATTGCACTAGATGCGGACAACCACTTATTTATTATCGCAAATGCAGTGGTGTTAGGGGAGAATAACTATGATTGGGAGTAGTTTTTGACGGTCTTGCAAAAGTGCATGAGTGGTACGTAGCTATCAATAATGTATGATAGAAACAAATACCTTCAAGATGCTGTCCCAAAGGTATCTAACCTTGAAAATCATATGTATCATGTGAGGCATATGAGGGAGAACTTCTTGATAGCCATTAGGAAGTATAGTTTCCGACGAGAGGGAACGAAGGAGCTACTTATGGAGATGTTCAATTGTATTGTGTATGCCCCTACCTAAGGGGAATATGGAATTGCCATGCATGAGTTGCAGAAGTTCAAGTGTGAGTTGGCAGCATAGGTGGAGAAAAATGAACCAGAAAGGTATGTGCAATCTATGTTCACCAAGAAAGGTGGATCGCTTGAACAACAATGCAATTGAGAGTTGGAATAATTTGATGTGTTCAAAGAGTATGGTGTTGAGTTGACCAATAGTCAAAGGTTAGTTGTTAACCTGTCTCGGAGAAGCCGTAGTTGTAAGTGGTGGCAGTTACGGGGATTGCCTTGTCTCCATACTATGGATGTAATTCAAAACTAGAAGTTATTGGTGTATGACTTTATGAGTGATTGTTATAAGTCATTAAGACAGGGCAAAATTTACCTCAACTTGATCAACCCAATGGAGACCCACGATTCAGGTTAAGTGGATGACACTACAGGTCCAGTTGTTGGAGGCGAAGAGCTTGATGATGGATTTAACAGAAGCATTTTACCTCCTAATAATCCACGTGCGAAGGGCAAACCCTCTGTATGTAGAATTGAGTCACAAACGCAAGGTGTCACGCGGAGGTGTTCAAATTGTGGGGAGGCGGGCCATTACAAGAACGCATACAGGAACCCTTGGTTCTATTCTAATTGGAAAATCCGGATATTGTTATTACTGCGGAGAGCTTGATTGCTAAGAGCCACACCATGTGATTTAATTCAGCCCAAATGATGGTGAGAAATGCATTAGATCAATTTTGGTATTAGCAGAATATGCCACATATCAAAAAATTCTGAAGATGCTCAGTTCTGATGTTATTTTGCGGAACTGAGTTGTGTCCGTATGCATTTAGATGGTTGGGGTTGTTCTGCAACATATAATTTGTGGTTGGATGAAATATCATTGTGCAAGTGTTTCTGCTATCCTAGAAGACGTCAAATGCTAACCTGGGACACCATTGGGAAAACCTGGAATAGTTTCATGCGAAAATGTTATTTTTTGACATGACTAGTATTATGTGAAGAACTTTTTAGGTGGTTAAGGTTTGCATTTCGATGTCAGCTGAATTGACATATTTTGGTTTCTTAGTTTGTACAACTCTAGGTTGATCCCAGGTCAATGAGAAAAGGACAACATGTATAAGGTATGTGTGCCATAGTATATCATAATGTTGTTAACTTCACTTTAATTTTGAGTGACATTGACTATGGTGGATATTGTAGCAGTATTAAACAACCACAGCATACATTATTTACATCGTCCATGTTACATAGATGCAGTTTAACATGGGTTTAATTCTATGTAGTGTTTGACATCATTGAGGAGAGGTGTGAGTAGGCTAGTGGATTGTGGATAACCATTGACAATTCTGCTAAGAATGGAAAACACATGCATGGAATTATATATGCGTACATAACTCTATCCCAAATAATTGGTGAAAAATCAAGGTTGAACTTTATACTTTATTAAGTCAGGCATGCTTCTAACCCTGTACATTGCATGCAAAAACCTGGGTTAACCTACATGCCTATGTTGGGGCAGGGGGGAGGTGTTTACACACACAGATATATATAAATATAAATATATATATATATATATATATATATATATATATATATATATATATGCATGTATGTATATGTATATATACACACACACACACACACACATATATATATATATATGTGTGTTTTGTGTGTGTGTGTGTGTATGTGTGTATATATATATATG
>JAKOGI010002029.1:0-2500 GCA_029747015.1 Carnegiea gigantea | reverse complement strand
TTATACACCTCTTGCATGTGAGATCTGCCATCGTTCTGACCATGATAGTGTTTCTTGTCCCTATCGTATTTCTGCTGATGGTTTTGCTAGAATTTCTAGTATGATAGAGGCCATGAACAAGCAACAAGTTGAGTTTGCTGAGATTGTTAATAAATCGAGGGAGTATGACCTATCACCCAAGATTGACCCTAGTTCTAGTGCTCCTAGACTCGATGTCAATCTGTGTGATGATGGTGCGTCTTTTCCTCCTCTAGAGTCCGGACTAGAGGAGGTGCTCGACCCTCCCTTACCTACTCTACCTCTTGTTGCTCCATCCCTACCTAGCACATTTAAGGACAGCACTTTGACCTATCCTGATCCACCTTTCCCTTTAGCTCAGTCGACGGAGTTCGGGGTAGGTGCGACATTTTGTGTTGGTGCTAGGGTCGATGGGGATGATTTCTGTCTTGAGTCAGACGGTACTTGTAGTGAGGTGCAGGATCTTGACAAGATTCTCGAGGGGGGGTCCTGTGTGGATGCTGTGGCTGTAGTTTCATCTAGTCCTGATCTTACTGACCATGTATCCCTCAACCCCTTGATATTTCTCATGCTTCTTCATGTTCACTCCCCTCCTCTTCCCCTGAGTACCATAATTTATCACTCGTTGCATGTCATGATATGCTTGAGGGGAATGAGATAGACTGTATGGAGTCCCTAGGTGCCTTTAGAGGGTATGACCCCTCCCCTGACCCTTACAGTCTATACCTAGAGGACATGCCTGGAAAAATCATCTTTCCTATTGAATTCAATCATTCTACTGATTTTTCTAAGGCATTTGATAAATTTAGGAGAGCACTTACTATTATTTCTGGATTCCTGTTTAAGTGCTCCTACTTACACTCATCTGAGTTGCAGGCTCAGGTGTTTGATAAACTTCTGCGAGCATTGACAGCATCTGAGTTGCCGATGCGCGTCCTGAATGCCGCCGAGGAGTGGCTAATGCTCCTCGCGCTTCCCCAACCTCGTCCTAGCGAGGTGTAGTTTGGGTACATTCAGTACCCGACCTGGTATACTCGTTCTCACTCTTCTCCTCCCCCCCTTCTTTTATTTTTTCTTTTCTTCCCTTTTTGTTTTTGTTTAGTTGTGAATATTAGGATTGTGTTTTTGGTTGGTGATCATCTTGGGGTGAAACTTGGTTGTTGTTGAGCCGTTGTTGGCTATGATCACCAATTTTGTGTTTTTGTGGTTTTTTATTGTGTTGTGATGGGTGGTGTTGTTGGATTGGTCTATATTTATTTTTGGTGGTGTTAGTTTGTATTTATGTGTGATCGTGTTGTTGTTTTGGGTGAGCTTGTATTTTTGGGAGAGTGTGTTAGCTTGTGTATATTTTTGTCGTCTTTTGTTTTTCTTGTATTTGATTTTGTTTTTTTTATTTTTGTGTGTTGGTGATGACTCATGGCTCCCAATGAGGACATTGTGAGATTTAGGTGTGGGGGTGGGGTCATCTTCCATTTTTCTTCTTATTTTTGTGAAAATTTTTCATTTTTGTATAACTTTTTCATTTTTTTCTCCTTTTTGTACAAATTTTTCTTTTCTTTTTGCATTTAGGGGAGTTTTGTACTATTTTGATCAGCCTTGATCCCTGATACCTTGACTGTTAGCTCGTATACAAGTATAATGTGTATGATAGATATTCATCCCCAATCTGTCGTTTTAGACCTCAGTTCTAACCCCAACAGTCCATCGTAATTTTGCAATCCAATCCTGAATTCATGTATTGTCATCATCCTGAATTCTTAGTCTTCCACGATCGACTCTCCCATTGTCTACTGCACAGTTCCCTTTACATGTGCTGGCACCCCCTTTCTTTTTCCCAAACGAAAGCAAAAACAAACAAATTCAAGCGCTACTGGGTGTATCCCTTTGAGGCGTGACATGAGTTTGTATTGAAAAAAAATAATAATAATAATGGAAAGAAAAGAAAGTGGGGAAGACAAGAGTTGGAAATGATAAGTACCCCTTTGAGGCATGCGCTACTGGGTGTTACCCTTTTGAGGCAATACTGCTACTGGGGAAGCCTGCTTTCTATGCTAGCCAATCAAAAAGGTAGCTTGTGTCAATTGCGTGGGATTGAGTTTGGTTTTGGTAGGCTTAGTTTCAGGGTGATGATACACTTGCACACTTGGCACCAGGATGGATTCAATATTCTCATGCGTCGTGGGGTGAAAAGCTGATGTCTGGATGCCATTCTTTGGGATGATGTGTCCTGAAATGCATATAATACCTGTGTACAGACTGATATTTGAGCTACTAGGTGGTGTTGGTTGATTCGATTGTGTACAGTCTATCCCTATGTATATATTGTGTTTTGCTACTTTTATTTTTCGATTTTTTGTTTCTCTTTTCTTTGTTTTTTTCTTTTTTTTGAGATTTTGTGGGTATATCTTCTGCAAACCCTCACGAGACCTTACTCGTCCACTTGGGGGAACCAAGGGGTTTAAAGGGCTTGTTGCATACGCTA